>CM072816.1:3901614-4101614 GCA_036937905.1 Salvia rosmarinus | reverse complement strand
TTATGTTCTGCACAGCACCAGAAACATAGGAAAACATCATGATTTAAGACCACGATTCGAAGATATTGCAAGCGATAAAATCAAGTGGATTGTGAGTTTTCACATATATGGAAAGTCTGTTAAGATCAGAGTCATAAGCATCTTATGTGAAAACATAAAGTCTTAAATAACCAAGATGAAATAAAGAAACATATTCTGGAGTCCTCTTGAAATTCATACCGAAGCTGTGATATACACAGTATAGATTGATGAACCGTGCACCATTCAACAGTAAAGCGCAATGAGCCTGCAAAATTTTTTTGTGCACTATGCTGAAAAGATTAGAGCAGTGGATGCTCTCGAAGTTCTCAATAAAGTAACTTACAGCATTCGTATACATGCTGTTTCGAAATTTTGGCTTCAAATCAATTGGTTGATCCGTTAAAGTTGATCCAGGTTCAGCATCAAATTACCAAAGCGTCTCACACTCCACGAATACGTAAAATTTGAGGCAGTAGGAAAGAGGAAAAGGAGATGGAATCGTTCAAGCAGCTATGCAATGTCATGTGAACAAAGACAAAGAAGAGAACAAGGCTATAAATTTACGATTTCCAAAGGTAAAATTAGTAAGAAAATCCAAGAGAAAAAGTTACTTGAGATTTGAGAATGCGGAGGACATACTCAGGAAAGCAGAGTTATTGGTAGCCCGACTTCTAGAGCAACATAAGTGAGAGACACATGCCAACTGATGACTACCTGCAAGTCAAGTGGGGGAGAGGCAAAAGAAAATCAAGATAGAGGCTAATAATTCTCACAGATAAGAATAAGTTATATGTTCGATAAACAAGAGATGACAACATATCAGAAGGCTGGAACTGAACCTCAACATCATGTAAGCACAAGCAAGTGCATTTAGAGATTGCCAACTAATACTAGAAGACAATGCATAAGCAAACTCCAGAGCTATAATAAGAAAATCCAAATATGATGAGCCATATATTGCCAATAGAAAAGCCGAACATTTTTACTGTACCCTTGATATTTAAAATGCAAGTGAAATAAGGACAAATATTATAATCCAGGGCTAAGGAAAGGATGGCATCAGAAACAATCTCAACTGCCAGGTTTTTGAGAAGAAAAAGTAAAGAGAAGGGTTAGGATTTGAAACCACCCTGTACAATACAGGACTACTAGTGAATGGTAAAAGTCGGTCAGTTATGCTGTTCAGTTTACATCTGCTTCACATTTTTGTTTTCTCAGATAGCAAGACCAATCATAATTATTCTTCTTGCCTTTCTTCTCTATTTTTTTATCCATTCTATTTCTTGATAATTTTTGTTTGGAAGCAATTAAAGAAGGGGTTCATCATCCAGTCGTATCAGTCAAATATGGATACAAGTTCTGCAAAGTAATACCCGAATTTGTAATTAGAAAATCAGAAGTATAGCAAAAATCTGTTTTAGCAAGCAAGTAATTAGAAAATCAGAAATATAGGAAAATCTGTTTTAGCAAGCAACCAACATGAGTTCCCAATATGTTGAAACTGTATGACTGAAGTAGTTGGACGAAGTAGAAGATTTGGGTAGTCAAGTTGCAACCCTAAAATGATCAGCTAATAGTTTCTTATTAATCATTCTGGAGTAATAGGATGCAAATAAAGGCTATAATCCGGTGGATACCCTTTCATAAACTATAACCAAATTCCAGCAAATAAAGGCCTAATTCTAGTGCAATGGTGAAGAAAAGGCTTCTAGCATCTACCGACCAACTGAATTATCATCATTTTTTCACAAGGTAAAGTTAAAATTGACAGACATATGTCTCCATGATTTGAGAAATTGTGAGGATAACACATGAGTATGATTCACAGAGCGATAATTTTATTTGAGGTTGTCACTGTTTTTCATCAGAACAATTTGATTCTATTGTTATAGAAGTGAAATAGAGTCAGGAAAACAACAATAAAGAGTAGTATAATTACCAATCATGTTCATGCCCTAAAGAAGAGTTTGAGTTCTCTAACCCCGAGCTGGGAGAGAACGGCTGCAGATGTTTGCAGCTAAGTACAGCTAGCAGATAAAAGACCGCTGCAAAGAGTTTGTTTTGGAGCCCAATTCTGATGTTGGCCTTCTATACTTGAAAAACAAAGGCACTACAGCATTCTAGAAGTTGGCATTCCGGAACTCTCTACAATGCCAGAACAGCTCGAGAGCAATTCTGCAAGCCTTTCCCGAAGATTTGGAGAAAGCTTATCACATCTAGTTAAAACATCTAGCGACTCAACAACGCCTTTTCTGAGAAGTGTATGGAAAGCAGTTGATATTCCACGAAGCACAATCTCCTTCCTCTCGAGATCATAATTATCCAATAAAAGAAACAGAAACTCAAGCAGAGAATTTGTAATGTCAATATATTTAGGGACAGAATGCACCATCAACAAAATTGCAGGCTCAATATTCATAACATTATCTACCTTCTCATTGAAGAAGAGCCAATCATAAAACAATGCAAGCTTCGAATTTGCTTCAACATAGTTTCTCATGCTGGACTTGAGTAGCCAACCTATCACAGCCCATCTAGGGACAATATCTGAATGGATAATATCATTAGATGGATGGTGAGCACAGCATATAAATCTCACTATATCAATCAAGACTGCGTTTTTCTCGGGTGAACTAAGAAACTTCTTTGTAAACCAAACCTGATACCTCTTTTGGCTGCCAAATTTCACATGAGTCAACAAAAACCTCAACTGAGACTCCATTTGTGGATTCACCCTAAGCAAAAAATACCATTTTGAAGTCCGGGTATTATACAGCTTCGATATATCCGAAAACTCATTAACTCCGAATGTGCTAGGGTTATACAACAAGTCCTTCCACACGGCCCGAAACTCGGGAACATGAACCAAATCCTGCAAAAGCCTAAGAAGATCCCTTCCAATCCTCAAACACAAGGTGAATTTCTCCCTCAACATCTTCACACAAAAACCCTTCTCCATTTCCCTCAAAGACTCGATCTTTGGTACATTCAACACCCTGCAGTGATCAGACAATAACCTCAGAAACACATACAAAGCACCAGCCAAAACCAAGGGGGCCTCTTCCTGCAAGCAACCCCATTTGCTCGAGAACAGGCTGACCATTTCGAAACACAACCACAGATTCCCCTCACTATAATCTCCACCATCAATCTGCCGCAGAAGGGCCACCAACAAACCATCAAACCTAACTGCTGACACTTCAACCATCTCACGAGTAACCCAAATCAATTGCCTTTTTGCAGAATCAACTAACTTTCCATACATTTCATTCACAATTCTGACAAGAATGCTCGTGAAATACTCGTATCCATCGGTGATGACACCATGTAAATGCTTAATGTGAATTTTAGCGAGGTGGGGTTCGCACAGAATGCCGTAAAGAATCGCTTTGTTGAGCTGCGAGTACTGTTCTTGAGTTGGGATGGTGAGGGGAAAAGGGGGCCTAAGTTGATGCTCGAGACAACAGAATGCCTCTCGCAGAGTGATTTCGAGCGAGCTCTCCGCCTCGTGAGCGCTTCTTTCCGTTAATTTTGACGCCATTTTTGTCGTAGTAGTTGAAGAATTTAAGCAGTCATCTTATTAGGAGAACTCTTCACTTACAGACCACCGCCTCCACGGCCGCCGTCGCGGCCATTCACCGCCGCCGCCAAATTTTAGTGGCAGGAAGAATTCTTGCTCGATAATTGACAAAACCGGATTTAAACAAGTCCGGTTAGGTCTCGCAGGTGATGGACATATTTTTCTCAATGTATCAAGCAGTTGTAGGACAGGAGTTGAGAATTTGAACTTTCATTGGTCGTTCGACCCTCATAAATATATTACTCCTCCCATCAACATGATTTAATTACAATAAAATACATAATTTTAGTTTGATAATTGATTTTATGTTAATTTTAATCTAATAAATTAATAATACTGTGATAAATTGATTTTGTGATAATTTTAATCTAATAAATTAATAATATCTTAATTAAACTTAATAAATTAATTTTATAATAATTTTAGCCCTTAAGTGATTTGTCGGCGTCGAAAAACACAATTGGAACCGAAAATAACATGTAGCCGTTAAGTCATTCCTAACGACATTTATGACTTGTATTTTCTATATATCATTTCTCGGTATCGATTGTGCTTTTCGATGTTAAAATCATTTAGGGCTAAAATTGTCAAAATTAATTTATTTATTAGATTAATTTATTAGGTTTGTTAAGATATTATTAACTTATTAGGCTAAAACTATCATAAAATCAACTTATCGGGTTAAAATTGTATATTTTCTCTTTAATTAACCTTCGACTATACCTAATAAGTGTCATCTATAATAAAAATATACTTAAATACTAAACATAATCAAACAAATAAAGAATTTACACTGGGGACAAAAGTAAAATAGAAAATCTAATATCCTTAGATGTGGTCTCATGTGCGAATATCCATATATGCAGATATTGATATTTTTCTTCAGTATAAATAATTTTTTTTTTCAATATAAATGATACTTTCGAATTACAATATTAAAAACAAATTATACTTTTCTTCAATGTAAATAATATTTTTCTTAATAACAAATAATACTTTTATCCCTTATGTACAAGAGTTTTTGTGATATCCTTATTCAATAGAGTTTGAAATATGATATTAATTGGAGGATGAATTTTATTTTCAAATATAACACTTATTTTGAAAATGGATGAGTACTTTGTTATCCTGTCCAAATTGAAGTTTATTTAGATAAATGAAATAACCAACAATTTCATTGATGAATTGTCTATGTCCTCATATGGTGGCCTCGTATAAGTGATAATATCTACTGTGTATGCATATCTTTGCCTCCTAAACTCAGAGTCGGCCCTTATGCATAGAGCTAATGGGCAAAGGTTTTAAGGTCCCAAAATTTGAGGGTCCCAAATTTTAAAAATAAACTTATTATTTATAGTTTATTAATTTTAAATTTATTTGGAAAAAATATAAATAAAAATTATTTCTCTTCCAACCCTTTCATCTTTTATGCTCTTCCAAATATGTTTATCATTGTGAAGTTATTGAGTTTGTTAAATCGTCAAATAATCCTAATGTTTCTATTATGTATAGAGTATTATTAACTAAATTGATTATTCTAGCTTCAGTAGAAATAAGTTTTTAATAACTAAAATTGATAAAATTATATTTATGTTCTATCATGTCTCAAGAAAGATTAAATGGGTTGACAATTTTATGCATTGAAAATAATGGTAGATTCCAACCTAAAACTTTTAACTTTAAATATTAATCGTTTTTCAATAGGCTGCATATTGGTTAATTTTTGTCTCGCATAAAAAATATGGGCACCGAATATCTGACTAGACTTGCCTGTAAAACATGTTTATCGCATGTAGCTTCATTCTTTCGATATCTCAATTTAAGAAACATGTAGGGTGACTATTAGGGTATCGGGTGCCTGATACCCGACCCACAATTTATCGGGTATTAGGTACCGATAACCCGAAAATCGGGTGAACGGATCGAGATCGAGTATTATGTAGGTTAGAAAATCAGGTATTGCCATATTGGGTATAACCATCAGGTAATCGAGTATACCCGAATACCTAATTTTTTTAATATTAAATTATTTTTATATATTTAAATATATTAATAGTTATTTTAAAACTAAAATTAGATGTTAGATTCGTTTCTTTGAATATTGAAAGATTAATTAAACAAATAGCGGAAATTTAGGTATCCGAATACTCGATTCGATTACCCGAGTCGATATTCAGCACCAATTACAAAATCGGGTCAAGATTGGGTGGGATAATTGATGCAAAATCGAGGTTGGGTATCTGAATTTTTTGGGTAGGGTACTCGACCCGTACCGAATAGTCATCCCTATAAACATGTTTTACAAGTGAGCAAGTCAAATATCCAACCATAATTTTTGTGATTAAGGACAAAATTAAACGAAATTGCAAAGTTCATGATAATTAAAAAGTAAATTAAAGCTGATGTCATAAATAAAAAAAGGCAAAATTAAGAACAATTAATCCTTATAAGTATTCACCTTTTACCAAATCCTTGTATGGCTAGGTATTAAATGAGTTTGAGACATGTATTAATAGTGAAATTAGTGTGTACGTTTGTTGGTTAAATGATAGAATAATTAATGTCCGATGTCAAAGGCTCGGGTTCAAGTCTATCGTGATGCGACATTTAAATTTATGTATTTAATTAAAGAAAAAAAAAAACATTATGATAGAGTTTGGGTTAGGTTTGTGAGATTAGTTATGTATGCTACCTGACTCCGTTTATATATAATATTAATATTATAATTTTGAAATTAACTACATAATTATAATTAACTAAATAATTTTATGATACATTTTGTTAGTAAGTATTTCATCTGTTCAGGAAAAACTTGTATTTTCCTTTTTAGACATGATATTCACATTAAATTCATAATTTTTATCCTTAATCTACCTACTTAATTTACAAAAAAATCGTCACTTGACACTTACAAGTTACAATGTGAGATCCATACTCATTTTACATCTATTACAAATTATTAAAATACGTATCATAAAAAATAATGCAAGCTTTTGGTAGTTGAACGAAGGATTTCTTTTGCAAGTTTTAAATAACAATTTCTATATTTCTATTTGTATTTATATTTTAATTATAATTTTCTTTTTTCTAATTGTAGTTAAGAAAAATTATATGATGATAAAGTTGACTAAAAGATGAGTTCAAATATTATAGCTATACATTTTTGATGATTTAGATCATTTCAGATGACAGGTTAAATAGACAATGTAATTTCATTATTATAATTGAAATTTATTTTTAATCAATTATTATTATTATTATTATTGTTATTATTATTATTATTATTATTATTATTATTTTTGTTTACTTCATAATTTTCAAATTTTTATTGAGATAACTATCCAACACTATAATATCTTATATTTAATTATTTAAATATTTTATAAATATAAATGAGTTTTGATAGATAGTTAGCAAGTACCACCCAATATACTTGGGATGAGTACATATCTTAAAGCCATTTTTAAACAGATCTGGGAGGAATATGAAAAAAACAAACTTAAAAAAAATTGGAATATGAAATGCTGCTTATAATTAAATATCGTAGTACAATAAAATTGCAATTGCATATATAAGCTAGATGGTAAATTAAATAAATAAATAAAAAAAAGGAAATCTGAGTGACAACTACTAACTCCTGTCCCCGCCACATTGGTTTTCCACAGTAATGCAAAATTTCCCTCAAAACCAACAACATGAAAACGAAGACAAAATTGAATAATTAACGGAAATTTGCTAAGAGAAATGGATGACCGGAGTGGATATGAGCGGGAAATTGAAGTCCGCAGCTTGATCGGTGACTCTTTCCGAGTCTCGATTGAACCAAGCAACAACATTCAAGACCTCAAGCTCCGCCTCAGGCAGTGTTTCTCTCCGGCTGCTTCGGCCCCAGATTTCCACCTTTTCCTCAAGGCAATTTTCTCAACTTCTTGTTCGATTTAAAAATGTTATGCGTGATTTTTTTATATTTAAAAATAACGTAATGCTGCTGAATTCAGAGTTAGGAGCGGGAAGTGATACTCATGTTGCACTATTGTGTGTTATTTTTGGTGCTTTATGGAGATGGAGTTGTAAATTTCTTATTTTGTATGTGAGTTTGTTGATACTGCTTGCTGATTGGATTGTTGGACTGTAAAGTATGTCTTTTATTTTAATAGTGAGATAATTTTTTGTTGTTGCTGTTGTTTGATGTTTTGATGCTTGTTTTATTGGTGCAGGGTGTCAAATTGAACTTGCAGAGTCAGATTAGTAGCTATGAGATTGGGGCTGCGGATTTTTTAGTTGTTGTCCCCTTTGTAAAAAAGGATAGACAACATAGGCATGTAGTTGAAGCATCTGCAACACTCGCAAAGGACTTAAACAGCAATGATAGACTGACAAATGACTCAGCTGAATCAGTTTGGTCTGACTTGATGCAAGACCTTTCTTGTATTCAGGACATGCGTAACCATGAAAATCTAGCTGAGGCTAAGGTGAAGTCCAAGAATTCCGAAAATGAGAATGCATGTGAGAGGAGAACCTCTTCGACTATGAAGAGACAAAAGAAAATGTTCAATAAGGACGAAGAAAGATCTTCTTGTGATGCCTTGTTAAACATATTGCAGACATCATGTGATGGCATGCTTGATGAACAGAGTCTTACAAAATTTCTTCAATTAATAGATACTTCAAGCTGTTTAAGTGATCCGGTACAGGGTCTTGTGTGATGAGAGAAGCTGATGCGGTAGTGGGATGCAAATTAGACTCTTGTAAGAGTAGTTCATGTCTCTGTCCACTGTGGTTGAAGGACATAATGAAAACATTCAGTTTAGTAAATGTTTACTCTGGATACCTTCAGCTGTTGCAGAAACAGATAACTTTTGCTGCAGTAATGGAACCACTGGAGCAACTTCATAAATTTGGCTATCACCCTGGCATTGCGGACCTGGAGCTTCTTTCTAAATTATGTCCTCAGGTGATTCTTCTGATTGCGTAATTGTTCTGCGTAGGTCCAGTTTACCTCAAACTGATGATTGAGGTCCTTTTCCACTAGAATATAGTTTAGCATATGTCCTCATTGTTTTCAAACAGTCTTGTAATTCTAATTGCCTTTTCTTTTTGTTATAAACTATCAGTCTTGTGACTTTAATTTGATCTATGGTGCTCTTAACCTAGAAGTTACTTTTCCTGCTCTTGAACTTCTGTCAACCTTACCAGCAGCACCTTCTTATCTTTTTTATCTTTGAACTGTTCAGTACTTCTATGCTATTTTTTGGTTATATTTTGGCTCAGCTTCTTCTTCATTTTTTTGGAGGAAAATTCTCGGCTCAACTTGATGTGGCTTTCATTTGTGAATTTTATATATTTTTTGATAGAATCTTAATAAATAACCACTTAACCCTATGTAAAAATCTTAGTTGATCTTTCCACAAATTGATTAACTTTAACAAATTATCGGAGCACCACGCCCAAAATTCTTCATTTCGTTCTTTCATAGTATAACTTTATGGATTCAACATTAATCTCTTCAGTCCATAATATAACCATGTGTACCCTGTTCATAAACCTCTCAGGTGATACTTATTGTCGAGAAAGAAGAAGAGGCAACAAACACACGTGATGCCCTTGTAATATTTAAATCTTCAGCAGGTAAAAGCTCAGCTTGACTGTCAACTCGAAGATACCTTTTAAATACTCAATTGACTAATCAACTACAAAAGTTTAGTCTGCTTTGGTACCCAACACAAATTACCTCAATCTATCTTCTACTTTTGAAGTGGAAGCTGGAAAACGGTTGTCTAAGTCAAAGGTTGTTAGTTCGATGAAGAAAAGAGAAACTTCTTTCAGAGCTATTCTTACAGAATCAGCGAAGTCACTAATGGTACTTCAATTTTCGAATCCCTTGCCTTGAGATTTATCTATATCCTATTTTCTTTTCACTGTTGAGTTATGTTGTGGACTTCTTTCAACTCTATTGAGCTATTCAAAGTATTTAATTTCATGCTACTTAAAATGAAGCTAGGGATACTTGGCAAAATAACCTTTTTATCCTAAATATATATTCATAGAGAGTCATCAAGGAAAATTCAGTCTAGTACAATGCGGAGAAAGATAGTGCTCTCCTAGGTATCTTAGAATCTGGTGCCTTACTATAAGTCATGAATGAAGTATGACAAGCCTCACTATGTCGTTCGCTCATCCATGAAGCTATTTTTTGTGACACCTTGTCTTAATTTACAATCTGCTGAACTTAGTTAATTCTTTCTGTGCATACTGGCAGTTTACCATTTTGCCACTGTGTCGGGGGACTGATTAACTAAGACTTTCTTTGTAATTCTTTAGCCTATACAGAAAAGAATTGAAGCATGATCATATTCTAAATGGAGATGCGATGTTTGTATAAGTTTTGGTAATGGAGAATTATTTTAGCATTTGTGATAGAAAAGCATAAACCTCTTAGCAGCAGTGTTTCCTGAATCTTGAAAAGCTTTGGATCACTATCTTTTTCTCGATGATGGTTTCCAGCTTCTTAAGTTAGAGATGGGTTCAGATGCCTCCTACTGATATATTTCTTGTCATGTAAATTAAGAACTTAGTGTCTATCTTGCCTGATTGCTATGCGACCAACTCTTCTAAAAGCATGTGCTAATAGAAAAAAATATTTAATATTAGTATCTTAGATACATCCCATCACATGCAGGCAACTTGCTTTGTATTTAATTAGCAGATGCAAACTATCTGACTAGAGGAATAAAGGGACTATTTATGAAACGTTTAATGATGCGGAAAGTATCTTCAGGACTTTTAGCATCTAGCCATTGTAACTGAGATCGTCCATCAGTTGAAGCTAATTATTATGAATTTAGGGAGAATCACATGGAAAAAGTTCAGATAAGTGTATTTCTAAAGAAGGAATTAAGAGAGTTGAAACATGTGAAAGCCATGCTTCTCCTGGAACAATGGTGTTTGCTTTATCCAGTGACTGAATGCTTAAACATTAAAATGCAGATGAAAAATGGAGTAAAGACGGTAGAATCTTTCTCGTTGGAAGATCTTATGTTTTTTACGAAGGAAATTCTTTTTGAAGCTGCAGAAAGTGAAGTAAAACGAGAGAGGAGAAGATCTGCTACTTCAACTTCTTGTTCGCATCAAGTAAATTGTCGTGTAAGCAATCTCTTCCTGAAATCTATTGTTAATGGTTAATCTTGAATAGATGATGAAAAACCAGATTATTAAATGACTATAAATTTGGAGAGAGTTCACTTAACATTTGCAGTTGCCAAGTATTCGAATAATTCTTTTGGAAACTAAGCACTGGAGTCTTATCACTGAATGAATCTCTTGAATTTTGACAATGGGGTTATTTATGATCCAACAGGAGATAAATTCATTACAACCGGAGGAAATGGTTGGACATCTAAAAAGCAATCTAGGTTCTCGTGGACAGGTTTCCACCTTGCATTTTCCCACATATAATATGTTTCTTTAACTTTAGTATTGTTGCATAAATCTAACTTTTTCAATAAAATGATGATGTAATAATTATATGGTAAAGGTGGTTCACATTGAAGAGCTCAGTGGCCGGAGTGCCAAGTATGCTGAAATACCTTCTCAGCTTTCTGAAAATATGAAGTTTGCATTGGAGCGTGTAGGAATTACTAGGTTGTATAGCCACCAAGTAAGAAATTGAGTTTTTTCTGGTAATGAAATAGATCCTTCTTATCCTGTAAGTTCCCTTGCATGTGCTTAACTATCATAGAATGTGCAGGCCAAGTCAATTCAAGCCTCCCTAGCTGGTAAACATGTAATTGTGGCAACCATGACATCAAGTGGGAAATCCCTTTGTTACAATATTCCAGTTTTAGAAATGTTGTGCCATAATCCATTAGCTTGTGCTTTGTATCTCTTCCCTACAAAGGTCTGTTGCCTTATATCTGTACATTCAATTTCTGTTTATGTTTTTTTTTTAATTGACTCAATTTGCAAACAGGCTTTGGCTCAAGATCAAATGAGAGCTTTGTTGTCTATTAGCAAAGGACTTGATGATAGCCTAAATATTGGTATATACGATGGGGACACTTCTATGGAAGATAGACTGTGGCTTCGGGATAATGCCCGTCTGGTACATCTGAACTAATTTTCCCCTTGAAACGATGGTTTTCTAATATGGCCATCACTTTTTTAGTGTTAGTTTTTAACTTTCATCCATAATAGCAGTTAATCACAAATCCAGACATGTTACATTTCTCAATCTTACCGTTCCATGGGCAGTTTAGGCGAATATTGTCAAATCTTAGGTACTTATTTTGCTGCTTGTGTATCTATATCAACTTTGAAAATTTATTCTCTCACTTTTGTGTCTTTAGGTATGAGTAAATTTTTTTCCCTCATCACATTTTATCAGTTATTCCAGCATGTTATATGTAGTACTAATGTTCTTTTTTTGAAGGACAGGTTTATTGTTATTGACGAAGCTCATTCTTATAAGGGAGCATTTGGTAGTCATGCTGCTCTAATATTCAGAAGGCTTCGTCGAATCTGTTCTCATGGTATGCCCCAATTCTTGTAATCTAAGCAGGTTCTGGGTTTATTTTCATCATACCTTTTTAATTTAACTGTTTTTACCTTTTAAACTGACTTCATATCCAGTTTATAGCAGTGAGCCTTCTTTCATATTCAGTACTGCAACTTCTGCAAATCCGCAGGAGCACGCTATGGTACTATTTCAGTTCAAAATATTTGATTTACATCTACATTTAAGCTTCACCTTGTTCATGAATAGCTTATAAAATACTTGGAGGTAAACCAATTGAATGGCTATGTTTGTATACTAAGTATTTCCTACCTGTTTATAGAGGCTCTTGAGATATTCCATGTGCTGAGGTCATACTTCAAATTTGCAGTTGTGTACCCTGCTTTACTTCTAAATGTTATTACAGGAACTAGCTAATCTACCGACAGTTGAAGTAATTGCCGATGATGGTAGCCCTTCCGCTTTAAAGCTTTTTATGCTCTGGAATCCTCCTTTATGTCTGAAAACTGTGAGAGCTGCTTAGTTGGTCTATTCAACTTCCATTCAGTATTTATTTGATTTGAATTAAGTTGACAACCTTCCTGTGTACTTTCTATTTGCTAGGTTTGGAAGAGAACAAAGGCCTGCTCGGGGGCAAAAAAGATTGTTAATAAAGTTGTGGTCGCTGGACGCTCAAGGTGAGGCATTATTCCTTAACGTCCTCCACAGTGTTGATTGTTTGTAAGGTGATGTCTTTGGATTGACGTATAGCAATCTGCAATTTTAGATTTGTTGATTATTTTATATTTTACTACCATTCTCTAAAATAGCACAAACTCACCTTCTCATCAGCTTGATGATGATGTGGGAGAATGGTCTCTTGATGGGATTAATTTAGAGGTTCACTAATAAAATGCTATTCGACAGAGTATAAATGTCATAGGAAGCTAGAAAATTACTGTAGAAACATCCAGCATAAGATTTAGATGCATGATATACTTGAGGAGTTTAATCCGACATAATAGTGGAGAAAATAAGCATGTTATCAAATTTCTACCTGACTCTGATTGAATTTCCATCAGTTCCAATTTATGAAACATCTATTACTTGTTCAATTTGGGGTGGGACTAGTGGGATGGACATAGTAACTTCATTCACATTAGCCGTTGGCTCCTGATATTGCTGCTAACATTAGGGTGGGTACTTAAAAGAGGGCTTTGTGACAGTAAAGGATGTTTGGTTTCTTAAGGATCAAGATTAGTTCTTGAATAAATAGTCACCCTGGATTCTGAGAACTATAAAGAAACATTGGAAGATAATCCACCATAGAACTTATAGTTTGACGTAGGATCTTGTATAGATTTTATTTTAGTTTAGGTTTATTTTTTGATAAGAAACAAAGAATAACCACTAAAGAAAAAGCAGTATTAATGACGAGTAATCCCTAAAATATAGTGGATCTAGTCCTATCTATTTAATCCACCGTGACGCAGCCTTTAAAATTTCTGTATTAAATTACCAAAAAGAAAAGAAAAAAAGGACTTTATATACTCTTTCTCGAATAAAGTTGTATAATTTGATGTCTATTCAATTTGATTATTTTGCAGCCCTATCTTGGAAGTTTCACAACTCTTTGCAGAAATGGTTCAGCATGGTTTACGTTGTATTGCCTTCTGTAAAACTCGCAAACTTTGTGAACTTGTTCTCTGCTACACGTATGTGTAACATATCCATTTCAGATTCTTGGAGTTAATTCTATCATGAAATTGATGGGTATTATAACTCTTTATTTCTTTGATTGTATAAAGGCGAGAAATTCTTCATGACTCCGCACCTCATCTAGTAAATAAAGTATATTCTTACCGTGGGGGCTATGTCGCTGAGGTCAGTCTCTTGTTTGTGAATATTCAATATGATCAGGGTGCCTAATTACATGTACTCCAACACAGCAGGACATAAATATATTTAAATGAGAATTGCTATGGTACTCATTTGTGACCTCATTGTCCCAACACACCAAATTACGGATTTTTATGTGGGCTATATTATTAATGGGGATTCTTTTGGTAAACTTAGATTTAATCATTCTCTACATACAAGACTGATACTACCGTCATTTCCTAAAGTATGTGTATTTGGGGGCTTGCTTTAGTTTAACCAAGTGGTCTTTTAGTTGTTGTGAGAAGCTCCAGTAGTATCTTCTGCTGTTAAAGCTCATTGTCTCATGGGAATAGGACAGGAGAAGAATTGAAAGTGATTTCTTCAATGGTAATTTATGTGGAGTTGCTGCCACAAGTGCCCTTGAGTTAGGCATTGATGTAGGAGAAATTGATGTCACACTGCATCTTGGGTTCCCTGGTAGCATAGCAAGGTACAGCTTTAATCCATGGTTGTTTACGTCAGTTTCGCTCTAGCTTATCAATGTTCTTGTTAATCATTTTTACCGGTATCCAGTCTGTGGCAACAAGCTGGAAGGTCAGGAAGAAGAGGAAAGCCATCACTCTCTATATATGTTGCATTTGAAGGGCCATTAGATCAGTACTTTATGAAGTTTCCAAATAAACTTTTCAGGGGTCCAATTGAATGTTGCCATGTTGATCCTAATAATGAACAGGTTTCTTTACATAAACAGTTCTACTTTTGTACTATACCATAGGAATCTCAATTATGAAGGATGAAAAGTGTACTATACCATAGGAATCTCAATTATGAAGGATGAAAAGTGGTAATTTCGTGTGTCATTGATTAAATGACTGCCCTGAATTGATTTCCATTTTAGGTGCTGCAGCAGCACTTGTCATGTGCTGCTCTTGAACTCCCATTGAGTTTGCTTCATGATGTGGATTACTTTGGTCCAGGCTTAGAGAGTGCCGTCATGAAACTTAAAAGCAATGGATACCTGAGCACTGATATGTCACGTGATTATGCTGTTAGAATGTGGACCTACATTGGGCAAGAGGTGATGCACGTTTGACTATGCTGGGATGCTTTTCTATATGTTTAAGAGAATTGACTATCAGCAAATGCTTCATACATCTCTATCCAATATGCCACCCCAACTTATATTCTTATCCACCATTTATTTTCCTGTCCAGAGATCTCCCTCAAGTGCTGTAAGTATTAGAGCCATAGAAACTGAGCGATATAAAGTAATTGACAAGAAAAATGATGAAGTCCTTGAAGAAATTGAGGAAAGCAAAGCATTCTTTCAGGTAAGGACGACATAGTGTTTGTGACTATCATTTTCTTGTTTGTGATACCCATGAGTCATTTTTCCCTAAAGAGACTGGATAAATACTTTAAAAGAAAAAAGTACCTTATAGTACATAGTGGATGAATAAGACAGAATTAAGCACCAATCTTATGTAATGTGTACTGCATGAGCATGAATTCATGAAAATATCCAGTGTTATGAATAAGGCATATGAATGTGTTGTATGATGGTTGCACAAACGAGGTTATGTTCTGCTGCTTCAATTTCTGAGTTGTGAATTGATTTATTTATACCTGCTTATAGATTCTTGAGACCTTTTTATGCCTTTTGGTCTGCAAGTTTCGAGCTTTTTTGCGGCATTTGTTTGTGCACTATCATGTTTGTATGCATCCAGGTTTATGAAGGTGCTGTCTATATGAATCAAGGGAAAACCTATCTTGTAAAGCAGTTGGATTTATCAAGTAAAATTGCTTGGTGCCAACAAGCTGATGTGAAGTACTATACAAAAACTCGTGATTACACAGATATTCATGTGATTGGCGGTGACATTGTATGTAATGTTTTAAAAGCTAGTACTTTTCTTTTCCATCTCTTCCTCTTTGGCTCTCTATATGTTGATCTAGATTATTTTGGCTCTCTTATATAGGCCTATCCAGCTCGAATTGCTAATGGCCAGTTTGCCAAAACAACTGCCCAGGCACATATTTGCAAAGTGACAACTACTTGGTTTGGTTTTCGCCGCATATGGAGAAGAAGCAATCAGGTTATTGATACTGTGGAACTCTCTCTTCCTGATTACACCTATGAATCACAGGTATATAACTGGGAGGCTTTACTTTTGGGTAGATATCTATTAAATATTGAATTGTGTGTGTATTGTGATAGTTACTATCTCCATATTTTGAATCTTTGTCATTCTTATTTTTCTTACTTTACTTGACATTAGGCTGTTTGGATTCGAGTTCCACAATCAGTCAAGACAGCAATTGAGGCTTCACACTACTCCTTCGATGGGGGATTACATGCTGCTGGGCACGCTCTTCTTAATGTAGTTCCTCTGTGAGTTCTTTGTATCCACCATGTGAATTATGATAATTTGCTTCAACTCTCAGTGAGTAAACCTAGATCTTCTATTTTAAAATGTGTTTCTGTTCAGCACTTATATTGTAATTGCTTATGTTTGGCATCCTCATGATTAAGTTTGTTGGCAGATTTGTCATCTGCAACCAAACTGACATAGCATCAGAGTGTGCAAATCCTCACGATAGTCGCTATGTTCCTGAAAGAATTCTCCTGTACGATCCTCATCCTGGAGGGACAGGCATTTCAAGGAAGGTAAACTGTGGTAGATCAATTATTGTTAGTAAATAAATTTTCTAGGTACTTTAATTTCTCAAGGTTAAGCAGTCAAAAGTTTGTACTATACATTCCATTCTAAAATTGAAATTGAATAGCTGAAGAAGCCCTTTTTTCTGTCATCTGAGTGAGTTCGATCTTTGGGAAAATGCAAATTCTTGAACAAAAGCAATTATTATAGAAATAACACTGATGACCTTAAAATAGGATCAAGGTTGAAATGATATAAGAGGACAGGTTCCTGGATATGCCGATTGCTGACAGCAGTCACCATTTTTACATCTTTTCCCAGATTCAGCCTCTTTTTCTGGATATGCTAACTGCTGCTTTAGAACTGCTTTCTTCATGCCACTGCTCAGGCGATGGCGGCTGTCCAAACTGTGTGCAAGTCTGTATAAATTACAGCTTTCTCGACTATAATAAAATTTTGTTATCATTTTTGTTTCATAGTAAATATACATTGGCTTTCTGTCTTCTCCCAGAATCTCTCTTGCACTGAGTATAATGAGGTTCTGCACAAGGATGCTGCCATAATGATAATAAAGGTTTGGTTAAAATTGTTTGTTGTTGACTGATTATCCAGCTGGTCACTGAACTACTTCTTTTGCACAGGGTGTTGTACAAGCTGAGCAATCCAACTTACAGACTAATGCCGATTCTCCCACTGCTTGACTCGGCTTTGTAAGTATTTATCTTATCGATTGGAAAGTTTGCTTTGGAAAGAAAAGGTCACGCCGCGCTTCAAGTGTAAATATCTTTCATTCAGTTTGATGGTTTCTCCAAATGTTGTTTGACATAGGATGGAACCTTTGCACAGGTACAAATTTTCTGTACGCTGTTGTTAATTTGTTTTTGCAACGAACTCCTCTGAGGACATTCTAAAAGTGTCAATTATCATGAAGAAAAGTTACATTTATTATTTTACTCTAACTAGAAAGTTTCAATCATCCTAACATGTAATGGGGTTATAAAGTTTCAATCATCCTAACATCTAATGGGGTTATACTTCTTATAAGTTGTTAAAGTATTTCATTTTCTTCCTCAAGCTGTGGTGTCGAACTGAACTTAATGTCTGAATGCCTACGTGGCAGTTTAGCAAACACCAGATAAGAAGAGGGAAAAATAGCTGCTATAAGTTCACTTATTTTCGAACGGATGACGAGAGAAACCCATAGCTAAGATGCGAGTGTGCTTATGTTCTCGTGTAACAAGCTGCAAACAGATTCAACCGATGTGAAGCATAAGACTACGTTTGTTTAGAAATCAGCAATTCATTGAAAAAGACCGGCTTTATAACATTACTTCGATGACTCGGAAATAGTACGAGCGTTCAGCTCAGAGCTTCATAGCTGCAATACTTATTCATAGGTTCAAATATCACCAATCGCCATATCTCTGGGTCAATATCATGTGCAGGCTTGTGGCAAGAGCGGTCTATATCTAATAATCAATAAAAGACGATGATAGATTACGAAATTAAGCTTGAAACATTAGAAAATACCTATATTCGTTCCTCACAATTGAATCACCTTCTAAACGATAGACTCATAGAAGGTAATAAAGGAAATTTAAGCTAATCTTTAAAACTTAAGAACTATGCACATAACATATACAATTGTTGTATAAAAATATGTACACAAATTGTTATCATTATGCATCAATTTTATAAGTTGTGTATAATTTTCAAGTTCTCAAAAAGATGTAGTTTTCATTTGATCCACTCCATATTATATATAGGAGTTGGTTATTATGAAAATTACATTTTTTTGCAAACTTGCAAACTATACACAAAATTTATGAAGTTGTTATACAACGATAATATTATAAAATTGGTGCATAAGATACCAATTTTAGAGCGAATTCGTTGTGCGAAAACTTTATACATGTTGTACATAATCGCAGGTTCGCAAAACAAATATAGTTATCATTTGAAAACAAATATAGTTATCATTTGATCCACTTCCTCTCTGTGTGTGTGTATGACTGAATAATATTTTGATCTTTTATCACCTGAGGCTGCATATAGCCTTAATAATACATTCTTCTGCACATTCAATTTGTATATTCAAGCAGAAACGTATCAATTGTTGTTTCTAATTAATGTTAAATCAACTCAATTCCTGCAGTCTTATAAAAAATAAAAAATAAGAAGCTTGCTTGGAATAATATGAAGAAATAAATACATAAGAGCAGTACATAATATGAATGTATCAAACTAAGAATATGAAGAAATGTTTAAGATGAATCAGAATATCGACTGGCAAGAAGCCGAACATGAGGCAATGCACAACAGATGAATGCAACTCTAGAATGGCGATAATTAACAGCTACTGTCCCTTCTGCTAAACAAAACGTGTCATCTAACGATTGGCCACTCACATACTACCAAATCAAGAAATTCATAAGCCGATATAAGTTATAAAACATTGATAGTACAATTTGCAGAAGCTGGACTGCCAAAAATGAAAATCTGACTACCAATGTTTACCAGAGTACATGGTTTCCTTCTATTGTATGACAAAATGTTCCATATATAGCTTCAAATAAGTAAGAAGAAAAAAGTTTCCTCATAAATGTCAAAATTTTCTATTTCGGTGGCTACACTAAGGCAGTCGGTTTTTCTGAATATTCGAAACAAGAAAAAGTAATTAAATTAAATACCCGCATTTTCAAAACCTTCTTAATTATCAACTTGTGATACACTCCTGCAGATATTGGTGGGTCTGATTCAAATACTGTTCCCACAGAGGCTTATACCTGCCTATACTCAGCTTCAGCCACGGCTTCATGTTCCCGTTAAAGTGAACCACAGCTGCGGTCTCAATTAACCGGTTATCAATGTTCAGGTCGTAGCCCAACCCTAACACGTGCCATCTCTGGTCAAGCGGCTCAGTCAATCCATAGAAGGCCAGAAGCCCCGGAGGAAGAGTGCCGAGCTTCCAAAGTGACCTATCAATGTTCCTTTCCTGCCAGTAATGATATTTTGCGGTCACGTTCTCTTTTCTCCAACTGACCAAATCAAAAACATTCATACCGAACGCCCATCCGCAGGCCTGAGGGTCGAATTTGGTGCTGATGAGCGGATTCGAGAAGTTGAGATATCTGTAGTACCGGTGGAAGGCTTCCAGGCACGTCTCGACAGCGCCATTCACGTTCCCGTGCAAATCCAGTGAAAAGAGAGGCGTCAAATCCTTCTGAACGACGACGTCATCGTCTAGAAAAACTACCTTCTCCAACTGAGGGTAGATCTCCGGGATGTAGAAACGGAGATGATTCAACAGCGAGAGGTACTTTGGGTTACGGAACTTGTGTTCGACACCGATATCCGGCAAGCTTTCAAAGAAGTATTTCCGCTGGTCTGCATCGACCAGCTGTTTTACGACAGGCGAATAGGACGCGTTCAACCAAGTGAAGTCTTCGATACTTTGCACTTCTATGGCAGCACCTTTGAAATCATTACCGAGGAACCAAGCCTGCATTGCCCCGTATTTCACCCTATTCGTGACGACGTGGAATACGAGCTGCTTTGGGTGTTCGGCACTCGAGATGGTGGAATTGACAACAACTGAAACAGCCAGAAGGTTATCAGAGAATATACAAAAATGGTAAAGGTTATTGTCCACTAGTCGGGGTGAGTTCCTCCTCTCATTTGCAACCTCCTCGATCGACTTGTTCTGAAGCCAGTCGGCCGTGAGTTTAATGTCGATGCACTGGAGGTTCTTGGGTATTGATTCCGCCGCCAATTCTCCAAACACGGTGCTCTGAACAGTAGCAGCGTTTGCACGCTCTTCAAGAGCTTGAATATGGGATTTCATCGTCATTATTGTGGTTGCAATATCGTAATGGGCATCTTGCGCCTTGAATATAAGGGACGACAAACTTTTAATTATCGGTTCAGCTTCTTCTAGAGATATGGCTTCCTCTCTCTTTGCAGCCTTCGAGAGCAACAGCTGGCAACTTCGTATTTTCGTACTCAGTTCCCAAGCAAGATGGAGATTATTGTGTTCCTTTGCAATAATAACATAAGCTTTGGCAAGGGTCATTTGCTCTGCTAATTGTCTGGCATATGATCTCGCACTTAATATTTCTTCGGTAAAATTTCGGTTCTCATGAACAGCCCTGTCGTTTCGGGAGTTTATCTCCTGGCAAAGGCAGTAATAAGTAAATGAACCAAAAAATAGAACAGTCTGCTCACAGTAAACTGATGAAAGATATATGTATGATGATCAACTCTAACATAGTTAGGAAAAATGTAGTACAGCAAGTATGGCCAATCAAGAAACAAGGTTAGTAAAAATGAAGCATCAAAGATAAAAAAATATCAAGCAATCTGGACAGTAGGGTTATAGCTATTGTAAGTTGTTGATGACGAAATAATTCATAATGCTGAAAGTCATGAGTTTGTCTGCTTTCACTCTAATCCTCTCATCTTTCACTACTTCAAAACAAGAAAATGCATTTTTCTTACTCATTTTCATATCATGCACCTACTAGCAAATTCACATCTTTTCATGAAACTAGAAAAGGTTACCAGAACTACTAATTTTTAACATATTTCATGCACTTAATAATATAAAACAAATGCATTTTCATTTCAAACATTCAAAGTCTACATAAAAATATAGTTACCCCAAAGTACTTTCAAACATGAAGAATATGCGAAATAGGTTTAAGAAATGAAACCAAACAACAACTGCTCATTTAAGAAAGAAGAAGAGGGATTCTCACTATCACCAAAAGAGTTAATCCAGAGGCAAAATAGCCGAACGTCAAACAAATCCCATGTTAATGATTAAGGTAGAGGAGAATAATTATAGAAGCATTCTTGCTAGCACTATCTAAAATAAAAGTATTCAGGTACAAACCCATTCTCTCTAAGCAAGATTAGTGGCAAACTAGACAGAAGCCATCATCAAAGTCCATTTCTGATAAAGAGAAAAGAAATTAAGGTTCTATGCACTAAGCTGGTATGGTTGTATCAACTTGAAAAATTCGGCCTCACATTTTTAATTGCTTTACTCAACTGGTAATCTATTCATGAAACTTTACCAAGAGTTGAAACTGAAAAGGCCACAGTGATGGTTTTAGCTTTGATTGCAAAAGGCAGATCACAATTCTATTGAACATCATACACCATGTGATCAATGCCCCCGATTAAAAAGTAGCATGGCATCCATCACTATTTTCAGCAGACTAAACTAAGATCACAGTCTTAAGTTCACATTCAGGATTGAAGCTTCATGAAGCTACACTTCCTCTGAATTGAAGGGTGGTGATCAAATTAAATGAGATACCAGACCATATGTCCCATAAACTCCTTGTAGCTCTGACAAATTTTCTTACAGAACATGCCTAGGAAAATAAGTTATAGGTGACTATCAGCATAGCAGTGCGACATTAATGATGTCCCAAAATGTTACCTGAGATACAGAATTCCCCTTTCTAAGGAATTCAATGGACTTGCATAATTGCAATTTTTAAACTTAGTATGACAAACAATTTTCAGGAGTCTAAATCATTATACGAATTTCTCCAATGGGCTCAGTTGATCGATAAGTCCACAGAGGACTTTTGATCTTCCTTTGTGGTTTGTAGAGATTACTGAGACAATATTCAATTTCAAATGGAGTTAAAACACACTGATGATGTGACCTATTTCATATCTAATTCCAAAACTTGAAGAATACTGAAGGACATCCGAAGGTAATAGCAGAAGAAAGTACTGGTCCCAATGTAGAGTGATATATGAAGTGTGCTAATGTAAATAATTTGTCCATATATCATGAGAGGAATCAATATGGGTATGCAAATTGTAAAACCTAACTTAAACGGCAATTCTTTTGACAAACAATCGAACCGAAAACTCAATTAACTCGTACTAAAGGAGGAAAAAAAGTACACAAGAAAAATATTCCGGGTACATTTTGATTTACTGATCAGCAAATGAACCTAGAGGAGAAATAACCAAGACGAAGAAGAAATATTGTGTTAACCAGATTCAGGCAGGAAAAACAATCATCTCACATAAACAGACTAAATCAAGGCTTGAGATAGTTTCATTAGCTTATTGAAAAGCCAAACACAATGCATACAGGTTCAGAAACCCAGATCACAAGCATTAATCATCTTATTTTTGGAGCTGTGGAGCATCTAAAAACACTTCAATCCAATTCCACAACATTCATTGAGTACAATGACGAGACATAAAAACCAATCACAAAACCAATATTGATATGAAAGCTAATACTTAAGCTGCAGCCTTACCAAAACAGGTTGCTCCACATGATCCTCATCTAGATGATTATGCTGAACAACAAACAAGCCAAAACCTGCAATCAAGAACAAGAGAAGCAGCACCCAGATCCAGCACGAAAACCTCCTCCGAACCGGGCGCCGAAAGTCGGTCGCCCGACGGCGCATCTTTCGCGCAAATATCTCCCAATTCAATGCCGAATCCACACTCTCACGCCGCCCATCGATCAGACCGGATCAAAGCAGCAGCTAAATCGAAGAAACTCGAGATCCCACCTATCAATTTCCCACAAAATCAACAACTCCCCACAAAACCCAGAAGATGCGCGGCCCCTCCCAAATGCAGTACTCTGCAGTTTCAATTGTAGGTCTCAGAGATTCAGAATAAATTGGGGTCACCAATGAGAGAAAGGTCTCTCACCACACATGAAATGCCAGCTTTGTTTACTGACAGAGGAGTGAGTGTATGTTTGTGTGTCATTGGCAAAGAAGCAATTTTGGGTGAGCTGGCATTTCTAGTTTTGGTTCATAATCAAAAAAGGATCGATTTTGGGTAAATCTAATGAAGATTAGATGAAGGATCTGCACAGTTTTTGAAGTTCCTTACAAAGTCTTTACCGTTTGATTTGGTCGATTTTGTGTTGTATTTGTTTGTTGATTTTGGAAGATGGTACTATAATAAGTTAATACCATTATTCTTGGCTCGTTACTTATTAAAGAAGATTGTGTTTATAATGTAAACTAATATGCGTCATGAAATTTGACACATTTTTTAATGTAAAATTTATTTTATTTTTGGTATGTATCAATGCCAATAAAAATAGAACAATCCAAAAAAAATACGGATCAATATTAATGAGACAAATAAAGTGTATTATATATATACTGCATAAAATATATTAATAATGGAAAACGATATTCGTATATTCTTTACATGGAAACTATATATTTTCTGTAATTGCAAGTTAAAATATCGAAGTTGTTTCCTTTATAAATGTAGGCAAGTTTTTATTGAAATGTCGGCAAAAATTAATGTGAAATTACATGGTCATGTTAAAACTAAAGTGCATCTATCTCTGTCCTAATATATTATTTGTAGCAAAAGCAAACGTGCCTTTCTTTCTATATTAAATAATCACCTCAAAATGATGGTGTTAATGATTATGAGAATATGAATCTCGACCACAACTGTTTTTGCACATTAGCCTTTTCTATTCGTGACAAATACCTACTATTATTTTTATTATATTATAATAATATGCAAATTCTTATTAATTATTTGTAAATTATGTTTGGGGAACACTCTCGTAGGACCGTTCTTATCTAAGGACGGATCCTCTCGCATGTTGATTATGTCCGACTAACCCGTTAATGTTGATATGTTAATTTATAAATGTTACATTTATTTAAAACAAGTTATATATTTATTCAGAATAAGTGATACATGTATCCAGAATAAGTGATACAATGATCCGTTTATTCACGGCAAGTGATATATTTATTCACAATAAATGATACTATCTTCATCCACCAAAAGTGTGTCATAATTGTATTATTCGACTTCCACAAAGAGTATGTCATTTTCCTTTTTGAAACACTACCCCACACTCAACTCTTATTATTTAACCTCACAACAACTCATTATTTATCAACAAGTCATACTACCCAACAATCAACTTTTATTATTCAACCTCATAACTACTCATTTTTTACCAAAAAAATCACGACTTCACCACTCTAAAAGCATATATAGTGGGAATTTATTAAAATTCATATCGTCCACAAAATGATCGATGCACACTTGGTGGACGGATGGAGTACATTTATATACTATATCTCTGTAAGTGATACAAGTGAACAAGATCGGTTGAGTTGGGTTGACTTGCTCAGAGTGTTAATTCGTAAATAATACATTTATGAAAGCAAGTGATACAATGATATATTTATAGATTGAATTTGATCAATTGCGTCTAGACCGAATCAACCTACGAGGGACCCAATCTTAAGTAGTATCGAGCCTACCTAAGTTTTTGTGCCTATGCTTAATTAAGGATTGGCTGGTTATAAGTAATCATTTATAACGGAATTTTGCAGATTAAAGTATTTATATCATATTTTATTAATTAATCATAACATTATAAATAGTGATGGAATTAAACATTTTGATTAGGAGGTCCAACTATTTATATTTCTAAAAATTATACAAATTAAAAAACAAGCAAACAAAATTTAATAATGAACAAAGTCTAGTTTAAGTTTCAATCTGTTTAGAGGTGTTTGAGTTTATAGCTCCCCAAAAAAATTTTATAAGCTTTTGGAGAGCTTATAAGCTCAGCCAAACACCCTCTTAATCTTTATATTTCAAGACTTTATATCCATAACCAAGACTTATTAGTATTCGTAATAAAAATTGAAATTAGTATTCATACTGCATTTGTTATAACTGAATTTGTTTCCCCAGTACACATTAATATTCATGTTACAAAGAACTAATGCATGATCTTCAATAATGTAATATATTATCTAGTAATAAGAGTATATATCTTTCACACAAAAAAAATCGATATACTTATTAATAATTGAACGAACAATTCATAATAGCTACAAATATTAAAATATATAAAAATAATAATTATAAGTGTTAATGTAAACAATGTTACTTTCCAAAACTCATATCCTTGATTCCCACTGCAAATCTACAATAAACTCTTCAAAAAAAAATTATGAATTCAAATAAGGTCAACAAGAACTAAGTAAATTTAAAATTGAGAAGAAAAAGAAGAAAGAAGAACATGGATAAAAGAAAATAATAAAAATATACTCTGAATTTGAAAATAACTAACCAACAAGACGATAATGAAGGAAGATGTCTATATGAATATGCAAAAATAATACTCCTTCCGTCCACCAAAATCGTTCATTGATTTTGGTGGCACGGGTTTTAATAAATTGTAATGAGTGTAAAGTAAATAAGTATAAAAAAGGTGTGCTATTGAGATAATAAATAAATATATTAATGGATATTGAATGTAAAAATGTGGGCCGTAGGTGGTTTTTTTTAAATAAGTAGATAGGTTTATGGTAAAAATATAAAGTTGATGTTTTCAAAAAATAAAAGTGAACTAACAAGACGAAAATGAATTAAATGTCTATAATTTATATGGACGGATAATACAAGACAACAAAATTTTTACAATATTTAAATTACACTATATGGACCAAACCATATCATAACTTATTGGGCTTGAGCCCAACATATAAGACGACTGAATCGAGGCCCAATGTCAATAATGATTTGGGTCAAGCTAGGACTTTGATAAACAGAACGGGTTTTTCATATTATCATAATAGTACTGAAAACCGTATGAATTGAGGAGTCAGATTTGAAATTTTAACTTAGAACTCAAGCAGAGAGCTTTCTCATTAGAACAATCAACATACCTATCAATAAAATAACTTGTAGTTGTTACACGTGTAACGTGTTAGACCTATTAGTAGTCCCAATAAAAATATTTAGAACTAACTTATAAATGTGTCAGATCTGTACACCTACATGATTAGGGTGCGTTATGTACGTTTCTACCAAGACAGCTATGTTACCTTCATATCTATTACTATATTACTCTCAAGGTGCACCTATATGAATACCACCTCATGCTAATTGTCATTATAACTCTAACATCACCCTTTTGCACAATAAACTCTCTTAAAGTATTTTCAATTCCTTAGAAGCAAGTGATTGACTTGAGTGTTAGAGAATTTGCCCATGTATTCCCTTTCTGGTTTTCTCCTTAATGAGGAAGATTTCAAGCATACCCTTTTCGGGCTAGATCTAATAGGTCAAAGGTAAAACCTAGTAATGCCCAATACCAGTCCTTTTTTTTTTAATATGCAAAAGTTTTATTATTATTTCGAATATATCTACTAACCAAACACGAGAAGAGCAAAGGTCAAATTTGATGTATCCAGTATCATAAGCCAAAACCTAAGACGACCATATGATTCACTTTCATGCAAAAAAGGACTCGAAACCTCTGGGACATGTTCTAAGTCATGTAGTCAAGATGAAGGTATCAGGGGATGTCCTAGATCGAAAGACCACATTCATGGAAGCTTACCATATTTGAAGAAGTCTTCAGGTTAGCCCGAACCGACGTGATGGTTCGTCCAAGCACGAGCCCAACCGCCCCGCCACGTGGTCGAGTCCGACGTGTCGCCCGAGCCATCTCCAGGTGCCATGTTGGCAAAACTTTTGGCCCCTCAAGACAATGCGCACGTGCGAAGTGCAAAGTGCAAAGTGCGCCTCTAAAGCTCCCAATGCGACAAGTGCGACGTGCACGTGCTCGGATGGTGCTTCGCACCATCCTCGTAGGTATTTGGGTTAGCCATAAAATAGCTAATTAAAAACCCACTAGGGTGCACCATAGATAGTGCACACTTGATTATTCCTTATTGATGTGAACTCATTTATATATAGCTTAGAACTTCCTTATTTTTCCAATGTGGGATAGAAAACTTATTCCCACCAGTAAGAAGCCATCTTTGTGCATTAATTGTTCATTCATCCCACAATGGATTTGAACACATAAATACACTAAATTGATCTACACAAAATGTAGATTCCAAATCTAAGCTCATATACAAATTTATTCCAACACTCAAATCTAAAGGGTGCAAACCGCAAGACGACAAGACAGTCAACATCAATCCATCCATGTGGCCGCTCGCTACAAAGGAATCAACTAACGAAATTCAGGTAGGAGAAGATCATCAAAGATACGTCATCAGCTGCCATAACCAATCGGCATAATACATGTGAGGTCCCAAAAGGACGAATCTACCCTCATACATAAGAGACGACATATCCGAAAGGACGGAATCATCCATCCTGCATTCAAGAATTTACTAAAATATCCCCACTATTATATTCTCTATAAAGAGATCAGAATTTCCCTGTCGAACATGAAGCTATTGACACTTGTGCCAAAATTATGCTTAAATACTAACTCAAAATTATACAAAGCACAAAGTTTTGTGCCCTTTTCATAATTGTTCGTAATTATTGTTGTTCACTTGTTATTATTGTATTTTAAAAATTGGCCGTACCGTACATGAGTTTTTGATCATCAAGCTGAGACATCTAAAAGTAGGGATGAACAAAAAATTCGAAAACTGAATATCCAATTCGAACCAAATCGAAATTTAAAATTCGATTCGGATTTTCGGATCTAATCGGATTGAAATTTTTCAAAATTTCGGATTTTCGGATCGGATTGGATTTTTAAATCCAAAAAATACTAATTATATATAATTTATATATAAAACAATATTTTATTAAATATATTTAAATTTATATATATATATATATATATATATAAGAATTAAAGAAATTTGGTTTCGAATTTTCGGTTTTTTCACAATTTCGGATTTTTTGGTTCGGTTCGAATTTTTGTATAAAAAAATCGGATTTTCGGATTTCGGATTTTTGGATATTCGGTTCGGATCGGATTTTTTCTTTCACAAATTTTGGATTTTCGGATCGATTCGGATTAGGCAAAAATCCGAACCAAAATCCGAATGCTCACCCCTAGGGATGTCAATCGGGCCAACCCGCTCGGGTTCGAGCTAACCCACTCGGGTTGTCGGGCTATTCGGTTCGGGCTATTCGGTTGATATTTTTTCGGTTAGAAAATTTAACCTAACCCTAAACTCTCGGGTTTCTGCCAACCCATCGGCAGCCGTAAAGCTTAAAATATATATATATATATATATATATATATATATATATATATATATATATATATATATATATATATATCAAATATTTTATATTAAGCGTTGGAGTAAAAACAAATAATTGAAAAATAAATATAATACATTCCACAAGTTCTTTTTTTTAATCTTATTATACTAACTTTGAATAGCAAACAATAAAAATTAAAAATAGTGCTCATAATTAAATTCTTTTTTTCTAATATGCTTTAATGTCCGCATTCCATGTAACTAAATGATCTCAAATAATATAATACAATTATAGCGAATTAAAACTAATATCTAGAAAAATTTTAATAAGTTAATTCAATATAATACTATTTAAAATATATTACAATATCAAAATTAGAAAATAATGCTCACAACTAAATTATTTTTTTAATATATCTGAATATTCATATTCCATAATAGCTAATTCACTATTTTTTTGTAACTTTAACAACACTATGAATATCTTCTATAATTTCTCAGATAGATGTAGGGATGTTAATCGGCCAACCGCTCGGGTTCGGGCTAACCCACTCGGGTTGTCGGGCTATTCGGTTCGGCTATTCGGGTTGACATTTTTTCGGTTATAAAATCCAACTCTAACCTCTAATTTTATCAATTATTCGGCCATTGATGGCTTCGACCCATATTGACATCCCTACTCACCCCTATCTAAAAGCCTTGTTGGATTTCTTTTGTTTGTCAGTTTCTTCCCTTTAATCACCATGTTCTTTTTTGTTTTCTATAATTTATCCAATGATTTAATTATTTAATTATTGAGGTGCAAAATCATGAACCAACATTCCTGCAAATTAAAAGCATGGTTCGCTCCATATCACCAGTAACACTTTTATTTTTCATGATAATCTTCGACATATATTCCCATCCTATGTTTCTACTTTGTTGATAGAAACTCAGAACCAATTCTATCATTATGAATTTTTTACTCAAACAAAACCATTCACCAAACGTTACTTGTTAAGGCTATCTTTGTCATCTTATAGCTTATGGTCGGGTAACTAATTTTTGTATATCGATTAAGTAATTGATGGATCTAATTGAACGTGCCATGAGATTTATAGAAAGAATAAAGAACACCTGCGCTTTTACGTGGTTCGATCGTTAATGAGATCTACGTCACGGAGGAATGATTCCTCAATACTTTTACTAGAGCTTTTCGCATGCAGAGTATTGGTTCTGCTCAGATTGAGAAATCGCTAACCCTTCTAACATCGCTTTTCCTTCTATTTATACACCGACTTTGCCCTCAAGGCCGCCCGACCTCTCCATTGGTCGTGGTGTGACTCTTCCTCTGGCGTGCTCTCCATTGGCCGGAGCCGGACCGTTTCGTCTTACGTGCGCCACGTGGAGGTGGCGCGACCTTGGTTCCTGGCATCCTCCATTGGCCGAGGCGGTGGTTCCGGAGGCTAGAGGCTTGCGCAATGATTAAAAGCCGACTTGGGCCGACCGCGTGGGCTGCTTATCAATGTTAGGCCCACTCGGCTTGGCTGATAGTGGGCCCATTCGGTTGGGCTATATCCCATCAAGAATCGTGATTAAATAAAATATAAAACAGACAAAACCAACTTATGTATGTATGCGACTTTAATCTCAATTATTTCATCTAATGTAACAAAGGCCAATCATGGAACGAAAAATAGATAATTAACGCGCGATGCAAAATTTAGCTAAAAAGGTTCTAGTGACAAATTTACAGCACAAAAATTCATGTTGCAAATTAGAGTTGTCAAAAAGTAACAAAATAATGTGCGTGTATTGATTTAGTGATAGAATGGTTAATATCTAAGATCAAAAGTCTCGGATTCGAGTCTACCGTGATGTGATCATTGAATTTTTATATTTAATTGACAATTTTTTTTAGCAAAATGACCTGGCGAGATTGGTTGGCCCGGCCCACCCACATTTAAGATTGAATTAGGCTTCTAGGAGGCCTATAACATCTGGGCTTTAGGCCAGGCCTGATGACGAAGGAGGCTACGGGCAAAAAAAGTACGACGGATATCGGGCGGGCCTGTTCACGTAATTTAATTTTTTTAATTACATAATATTACTTTAATATTCATTTTCAAACAATCAAACTTCAATACATTTTCATTGGAATAATTGATTTGCTTTTCTTGTAGAGAACATATACACACTGACACACGTATATATGGATTTAGGAAAAGCAATTTCTTATAAAATATTATGCTAAAATGTATGTACAAACAAAGATGTTGATTTTTTTAGTTACCTAAATAAACAAAGAAAAAGCATTAAAAATCCGTAAATTCTTCATTCCCATTATGAAAAAAATTATAATATACGTGATTATAATTCATGCTCGTTAGAAGGGTTGAATGTGAAGCAAAGGTTCGATGAAAGGAAAGTTCAAGAAACCGATCTTGATAACAAGAAACCACGGCGACAAAAGGAAAGAGGCGAAGAAAAGAGTCTCGAAGGTGTCATTCTTGTAGAAACCGGGTCACTTGAAGAAGGATTGTTTTGCTTTTAAGAGAAACAAGCAAAGGGACGAGCAAGAATTGAAAATTCATCGAACAATGTGACATAGCGGAAGCATTGAATGTGTTGGATTCACATATGGGAGATGAGTGGGTTCTCGATTAGGAACATTCTTTTCACATGTGCCCACATGAAAATTGGTTTCATGAATTAAGATACAACGATATGGGATACGTGTTGTTGGGAAGCGACTATGTACATTCCATAAAAGGAATTGGGAGTATCAAGTGAAACTTCATGATGGATCAATGAGGATGTTGAAAGAAGTTCGTTATATTCCTCAGTGAAAGGAATCTCATATCCTTAGGAGTTCTTGAATCGAGAATATGAATGGAGTGCAGTAAAGGTGAAATACATATCTCGAAAGAATCGAAGGTCATCATGAAAGAGTGAGAAGGAATAGCTTGTACTATCTAATTGCAAGACTATTCTTGGAGAAGCGGATGCTATCAAGAAAGGTTGATCCAAATCGTGCACAGGAGATTGGGACATATTGGAGAAAGCTTTGAACCACAGAAGAAGCAGCGACACTCCTCGGCGGTCCTTCCTCGTCAGCGGAATCATGTGAACACTTGCATCCTTGGAAAAGCGACTTGACCTTATGATATAGGTAAACACACTTCGCAAACACCTCTCGAATATGTTTATCTTTGATCTTTGGGGCCTCAAGCCGAAACCATAGGAAGAGGAAGATATTTTATGTCTATCATGGATGACTTCTCTAGAAAATTATGGGTTTACATCTTGAAGGATAAAGCGAAGCTTTTGTGATTCAAAGAATGGTGTATGGTGTTGAAAATGAAAGTAATGCAAAGTTAAAATGCTACGGACGGACAACGGATTAGAGTTCGTTTACGAGAGCTTCGAATTTTTGTAGGCGGGGGATAAAAGGCGCGAGCGATTGCACTGGAACCCTCAACAAAATGGTGTCATTGAGCGTATGAATAGAACTATCTTGGAGAGGGTCGGATGCATGCTATTTGAATCGGATTGCAAGAAAATTACGGGGAAGGCGCTAATCTGCGACTACTTGATCAACAAAACACCTTCTTCTGCTATCGAGTTTAAAACTCCCGATGAGTTATGGAGTGGAAAGACTCCAAACTACGATCACTTGAGAACATTTGGATGTCGAGCCTTTGCTCATATCAAGCAAGATAAATTGGAGCCGAGGGCTTTAAAATGTATCATGCTAGGTTATCAATTGGTGTGAAAGGATACAAGTTGTGGTGTCTGAGAACCAAATATGGGAAAATCGTGATAAGTAGGGATGTCGTTTTCAAGGAGGATCTAATGCCTTATCTTGACAAGAGCGAGTGCTCAACATCCGGGCGGGCGAAGGAGCGAGATAAAGTTCAAATGGAGCATGATGATATATCGAGTTCGAATGATGGTGAACATGCTCTTGACCAGCTGCAGCAGCGAAGAAAGAGTGTGAAGGTGTCTGCAGAATTACTGATTGGCTCGCGATAGACGGAGAAGGATTATTACACCCGAGAGATATGGGCATGCGATATGATACACTATGCTCTTAATATTGCGAAGATTTGGAGAATCAAGAACGAGAAACTATGAAGAAGCGATGAAAAGCCCGAAAAGGAAAATTGGATTTTAGCCATGAATGAGGAGATGGAATCATTGCGCAAGAATGGTACATGGATACTTGTTGATAAACCCGTTAAGAAGAAACTCATCAGTTGCAAATGGCTCTACAAGAAAAAGGTGGAGGTATTTGATGGAAAAGAACACGTGAGATATAAAGCTAGACTCGTAGCAAGGGTTTCACTCAGCGAGAAGGTATTGATTTGATGAGGTTTTCTCTCCGTTGTAAAGCATAGCTCGATAAAATTATGTTGGCCGTGGTAGTGCGAACAACACTGAGCTACAACAGATGGACGTCGAGACAGCCTTCTTGCATGGTGAGTTAGAAGAAGAAATTCATATGATGCAGCCTGAAGGTTTCGTTCTACATGAGTCAAGAGAGAAGGTATGTTTGCTGAAAAAATCATTGTATGGTTTAAGACAAAGTTCAAGGCAATGGTATATGAAATTCGATGAGCATATGGCAGATATCGGGTTTGTTAAGTCCAAGTATGATAGTTGCGTTTACTTGAAGAAAAATGGGGAAAACACACTGGCTTATCTCTTATTATATGTCGACGATATGTTGATAGCAAGTGATAGCAAAGCAAATTGAGTGTAAAGGAAGATTTGAGAAGAAGCTTTGAAATGAAAGATCTTGGGGATGCAAAGAGGATTTTGGGAATGGATATAGTTAGAGACAGAACGAATGGGAAGTTATGGCTGTATCAACACAATTACGTGCAGAAAGTTCTAAAAGATTTGATATGCATATGGCGAAGTGCATTTACATTCCTTGGTTGCTCACTTCAAGTTGTCGATGATCATAAACGAAGGAAGATAATGAGAGGAAGGAAATGGCAAAGGTCCCTTATTCAAGTATAGTAAGCGGCATCATGTACATGATGGTATGCACTAGACCCGATCTCTCTCACGCCGTAAGTGTTGTGAGTAGATACATGATAGATCCTGGAAAGTATCATTGGGAGGCATTAAAATGGATTTTGAGATATCTAAAGGAAATTCGACACAGGGATTATGTTCCAAATGCGGAAAGCAATGACCGGCCGCCTTAATCGGTTATCTTGACTCGGACTACGCGCAAACGTAGACAATCGAAGATCTCAATCGGGATATATTTTCAATTTATACGGTTTGCGATCATTTGGAAATCCAGCGCTTGATCGGTGGTAGCTTTGTCGACTACGGAAGTGAATACATGGCGTTCTGGAAGGCGTGAAAGAGGCCGTTTGGTTGAAAGGAATGATAAGCGATTTCGGCATATTTGAGAATCGATGGTTTTGAATTGCGATAGTCAAAGTGCTTTGCACTTAACTAAGCATCAAGTTTTCACGAGAGATCTAAGCACATTGACGTTAGATTGCATTTTGTTCGTGACATAGTGAACAAAGGAATCGTGAAGATGGAAAAGGTATCAGCCAAGAAAAGCGGTGATATGCTAACAAAAGCACTGCCTACTTCAAAGTTTTGTTATTGTCTTGATTTGGTAAGACTGTTATCTCACAAAATGAGATAATGATGTGTTTCGCCGCTGGGGGATAATTTGGAAGAGGTGATAATGTGTCGTTGTGATTAATCTTGATGGATTTATTGTTGAGGTGGAGATTGTTATAAAGCAACTATAAATCCATGCATGCAGATTATTATGAAAGAGGGGACGTAGATGATTAACTTGAATTGCAGAAGTTCTCATCACATGACGATCGATGAAACAGTTGAAGGTGTTATCGGTGTTAGTTTCAACCATAAGTTTGTTACAAAACCGGTGGTGGGTTTCTTATATAAACAAGAATAAGTTGCGAGCCCAACGGTCCAAGAAGAGATAGAGATCAAAGGATTAGATAGAAGAGTTATTCAAATTCTTATTTGATCTTGTAAACTGAGGAACAACAGTTTGATATACAACATATTATTTCCTTTTCCGTGGATGTAGATCAACACGATCGAACCACGTAATCTTCTTGTGCCATTATCGTTTTCTTGTTATTCTTGTTTGCTCGTCGCATTCCTTATTTCTTGCTCAACAATGCTCGTTGTTTTGTTATGCAATCCAAGATCCCTTAACATAACAACAAGTTATTATTATTTTAAACAATAATTACTCTCTCTATTCCATTTAAAATGTATCATTTTTCTTTTTGGGTTGTTTCATTATAAATATCTCATTTTATTTTAGGAAGTAATTATCCATTAAAAAAGTATGGACCTTACTCACTTTAACTACTTTATATCTTTCTCTTAAATACTCGTACCTAAAAGAAATTGGATACTTTAAATAAGACGGACGAAGGAAGTATTAAATATAAAATTCTCTATATGTATATACACATTTTTTTATAGTCCCACCTCCCAAGCCCTTATGAACTTCGTCACTATTTGCATGCAATCATTTTGAGTTGATATATATCGTACATTATTTGTGAGTACATGAGTACAACCTCAACCATGTGATATCATTTATTTTATTTATTTTTTGAATTTTATTTTATACCTCATAAATTCTGACTATGACTATTGAAAACAAATTACGTAAATATGAAGGTGATCGATCTTAATTTCGTTAGGGAAATAAATGCGAGAAGAACACAAGGGATTTACGTGGTTCGATCTTTGAATTAGATCTCGTCCAGCGAGCGAGAGAGAATATTCGTGTATTGAATGTGTAAGCGATTACAAGAGTGTGGATGATCTTATTTCGTCTAATTTAGCCTCTATTTATACACAATTATTTTGACCTAGATCTTAAATCCGAGGTCTTCTCTAACTAGGATTCGAGATCTTGGATAGGATCTTAATCCTATCCCTTCTCGAATTAAGTTCTTTTAGATATGGCCGAGCGCCTGCGTTCCCACCGGTTTTAGGGGTGCTTCTTGGGCGAACTTGTCGGGCCGAGCTTGATGTCGACTTTACTTGTATTGAGCACGATGCTTGGGCACAGTAGTCGGGCCATATCCTATCACAACCCCTCAAAAAGATGCGAGCGGTCGTGTTGGTTTGGGGTTGTTTATGTCGGCGGGCGCGAGCGATGCGTGGCATTTTCTCGGGATCGACTTGGTGTGTGTCAATGTTTCAAGTCATATATCGAATGCCGCGCTTGCGGCGTCTGCCGAGTCGTGTGTCTGTTTGTATCTCTGGCGAGGCGTTAAGTCGAGGTTTTCTAGGCGGCTTTACTTAACGAGGCGTTAAGCGGAGGTCTTTGGAACCGCTTGGCGAGGCGTTAAGCCGAGGTCTTGGCCGCTTCACCGACGAGGCGTTGGCGGGGTCTTCGATCGGCTTCTCCGTGGGCGTTAAGCGAGGCCGAACACGGAATTTTTGCCGTTGTCGATGCACGGACACGGATACGCATTTAATGCGCATTTAATATGGCGGTTGGATTCGATAAAGCGCATAATGGGGAATATCTTCCTTGATCGCTATTCTCATATCACTTTTGCCATTTCCAAATTTTCGGACTTTCAAACTTTTGATATTACGAAAAAAGCGTATAACTATCGCCATTGTTGTCTCGGAGTTCATCGCCATCATCTTGATAAAAAAAAAGTAAGTTATGGCTTCTTCTTCTTCTAGTAAATCCTCGGCGTCGTATTGTGTCCGTGCGCCGTCGGATTAATCGGTGTTTTGCATGTTTTACCGTGTTTGTTTGCCTCCTTTGGCGTGTAGTATCTGAGTTCCTCCTCGGGATTTTTGTAAAGTTTCTTCGTTTTCTTCTATCTTAAAACCTCCGATATAAGGAGATTGCCTCCAAATCGTATTCCGTCGATATTGAGTTTGTTGCCCTGTCAGGAGGATAGGGCTTGTGCCTCCGGAAGGGTTTGTCACGTGTCTGAGCGACCTCGAGCGGTCTTCGTCTTCCTTATCCTATGTATATGTCGAACTTCAGCAGATGTTGGCATATCTCGCCCAACTTTCGCCAAATTCTTTCCGGCATCCGGCGGGCCTAGGTGTCTATGCCCATCGGCATAATTTTCCTTTCACCTTGGGGCTTGTTCTCGGTTTTGCAAGCGAAGGGTAGCTCGGGGTGGTATTATTTATCACCCGTCGCAAATTCAGCGAAGATAAATCGAAGATCTCGAGCTGGCGGAAGAAGTTTTTCTTACAGCCGGTTCGATGGAACCTGGAGTTCGCATGGCGATCGGAGAAGATCGGCGATGTAATTGTTGACGAGAGCTACGGTGGCTGGAGACCTTGGACAAAGTTGGTCTCATGGGACGAGGCCTTTACCGAGGCCGAGCTTGCGACTGCGGGGCTTAGCCCTTATGATCCCGCCACCGGGTGGAGTCGGTGAAGGGTGAGGCCCTCCTTTTTTTGTATGATTATCCGTGTCTATGCGACTTGTTGTATTTGTAGTGAACTTGTTGAGAGAAAGAAGAAGAGGAAGAAGTCGAGCTCCGGTGTCGAGCTCCGTCTCGACTTTGAAGGATGTCGGGACATGCACGAAATAAGCGGAGAGGCTTCAAGTCCCTTCACCTTGACCACTTAAGCGCTTGAAGAAGGTGAAGCATGCAATCCCAGAGGCCTCGGTTGATGCCGACCGAGTGTGTGATCGTCGGTTCCAGTGACCGCCTCGTATCTTTCCGAGGTAGCGTACTTATTCTTATACTTTGTGAAGTAATATAAAGAATGTGTTCTTCCGACTGATGGGTTTTTGTATAGAAATGAGGATGTTTGGCCGAGGTGGCGAAGGTGGCGTGAGGCATGTGCGAGAGGGCAAGATGTCGGAGGCGTGTCGCCGAGATGGCCAAAGTATCCGATCTTATAACGGATTACTTGAAAGGCGTCGTTCTGCAGTTTGTGAGGTTGCCGGTATGCTCGGGAGATGGAGGAGAGAAGATTCTCTTCCAAGATATTTACGATGCCGAGCAAAGATCCGGGACCTAGTCGAGCGAGGCGTGACAGCGGCTGTTGGAGGCGAAGGAGGCAGGCGTGAGGCGGCGAGGACCGAGGCGGTGGAGGCCGAGGTTGCCTTGATGAAGGCGAGGTGGAGGAAGTTCGCCGTCGGAGACCGGCGTGGCGAGCTCGCTGGGAAATGCCTCGTGCTTTTGCGGAGGCTGTTCTGTCTCTGAGCTTCTCCGGATGGTCTCGGCGTGGCGAGGTCTAAATAAGCGCGCGTTCGGATGCCATCGAAGAAGTCGCCGAGATTACCAGGTGGATAAGTCAGTATGGGTATGAGGAAACGGAGGAAGATGCTATCGCGCGAACTATTTCGAGTCTTGTCCGCGGCACGAAGGCCGCCGTCTTGCGGCGCTGACCTCGTCCTCGGCTCTGCTTGGCTGAGTCGATCCGTGCACGCTTGATGGACCGAGATCCCGACCGACGCTTTAATTGCCGATCTAGCTAAGGGGTCGGGAAGGCGTGTGAAGCTTTGACGCGTCGAGACCGGGAGTTCTGAGGAAGCGAAGCCAAAAAGCAGTCAGGCGGATGAGGTCGAGGCTTCCCAGCTCGAGGAGGCGGTCGAGGTAGATAGGTTCGAAGCTTCTAGAGGGTCGATTGATCCTCTTTTTTTTTAATGTATATGTACATTGGTTTATGCTGAAGTCATAATAAAATCACAAGTTTATGTGAAGAAACTTATCTTTTTATTCAACTTTCCCGAAATGCTTGATGCTTCCGTTGGTTGAACCAAATCGAAGACTTGTCATGGGCTCTTGAATTGAAAGAGGTTGAACTCCTCCATATAAAGGACAGTGGGCCATGTGCGGTGGAGGCGATATTAAGTATAGAGTGCCCGAGAGGCGTGACGAGCTCCGGGCTCGCCTTTGGATTTGGAGGAGGCGTTCGAGGTCGCCAGGAGAAGGCTAAATTGATAGGCGAGGAGCATGCGAGTATGAGGAAGTCATCCACCAAGTGGTGGGATGACCATTCACGAGGTCGGCTAAGGTTGTTGAGGCCGGCGCCGTCATGTGCGATGCGTGGCGTGTCTGGCGAAATCGACGGTTCTTGAGCGGTTCGCGGAATTGAAAAGACTCGAGGCATATATAAGGCTGTCGTTGCTCGACAACCACAGCTCGAAGCTGCTTCAACCGGATCTGAGGCCTCTTACGCCGGGCTTCTCGCTGCCAGGACTACAATTTGTTCAATTTTGACGATCCGGAGTGGCGAGCTCAAGAGGCGTGCTATGGCCCAGAGGCGTGGATCCTCAAGGCCGAAGTCGGCGTCGTCGGCGATCGAGGTCGATCTAGCGAGGGCTGCGTCGTCAGTGGCCGAGGTCGGTGGTAGGACTCATAGCGTAGATCGGGGACGAGGTAGAGGTAGGATTAGTATAGATGCTCTGTTGAATCCCGATTTTGCTAGGGATTGGCTAAGCTTTTCGGCCTCTGGACCTCTTCGTCTCGTGATGTACAAACTGTATACTTTGAAATACCAATCATTTTGCTTTGTGTTAACTCTTGAGCACTTGTCTTCAATTACCGTAACCAATAAGAAGGTAGGTCGTCCTTGTTTGGCGAAGATAGCTCGTCCTGCCGTAAATCAGGTAGTTTGTCTTCGTGCAAGGTATCCGTCCTCGAAATAGATGAAGGTATCCGTCCTCGTGCGATGATTCCTCGAAATAAACGAAGGTAGTTCGTCCTCGTATGAAGGTATCCGTCCTCATACGAAGCTTCCTCGAAATAAACGAGGGTAGTTCGTCCTCGTACGAAGGTATCCGTCCTCGAAATAAACGAAGGTATCATTCCTCGTACGAAGGTATGGGTTCCTATTTTGCCAAGTTTTATCGGAAGGGGTGGTCCCCTTACGTGCGTTTGAAGTTCGTCTTCGTATTAAACGAAGGTAGTCTGTCCTCCGTCGAGGGTATTGTTCGTCCTCCGAAGAGGGTATAGTAATTTTTATAAGAGTTATGTGCATAAGTGACAAATGAAAACATGCAAGACAAAAAATAGATAGAGAAAAGAAAAGATTTTTATTGATAAGAGGTAATGGAACAAGACGAACAAGACTCGGACTCGACCTAACAGGACTCAAAGACGAACAAGACTCAACTTTTGACACTTATGCAAAATATCTCTTCAAATGAATGATGTGCCATGTGTTGGGTATTTGCTCACCGGACAAATGGGCGAGCTTATAGGCTCCTTTTCCGAGGACTTCTTCGACCCGGTAAGGTCCTTCCCATGTGGCTTCCAGTTTGCCGAGCTTTGCGGCTTTACTGACTTCATTATTTCGAACGAGGTCGCCCACTCGGGCCATCGGGACTTGACACGCTGGTTGTAATACCGAGCTACTTGTTGTTTGTCACCGAGCTTGTGATGTAGGCGAGTCTCTTTTCTTCGAGCAGATCTAGATTAGTTCATATATTTTCCCATTTGCTTGGCGGAAGAAGTGAATGGTGCGGGGCTCGGTATTTCGATTTGCAGGATCACCGCTTCGGTTCCATCGCGCGGGATGTAGGGCGTTTCTCCGTTCGCCGTCCGAGGTGTTGTTCGGTATGACCATAAGACTTGCGGTAAATTCTCCACCCAAAGACCCTTAGCTCGGTCGAGGCGGGTTTGAGACCCTTCACAATTGTCTGTTGGTGACTTGATCCGACCATTTGCTTGAGGATGGGCGGCCGAGGTGAACTTTGTTGGATCCAAGCTCTTGACACCGGTCTTTGAATATCTTATCGATGAATTGTGTCCCATTATCCGAAAGAAGGATATGAGGATGCCGAATCGACATACTATGCTCTTCCGGATGAAGTTGAGGCGTTTTTACTTGTGATCTTTGCGAGGGCTCACTTTCACCCACTTCGTGAAGTAGTCGATTGCGACAATCGTGAATTGGAGTTGCCGGTGCTTTCTGAGAAAGGGCCACGATGTCGATCCCCATTGCATAAATGGCGAGGGTTTTGTGCGGAGGCGAGGTCGGTGCGGTAGCCTTAGCACGTTCCGTGAATTGACACCGGACACCTTTTCACAAGGTTGAGTGAGTCTTCGAACATTGTTGGCCAATAGTATCCCCATCGCATGACCTTTTTTGACAAGGCTCGGGGTCCGATGTGACTTTCGCACGATCCTTCGTGTACTTCCCGTAGTACGTAATCAGCTCGGTTCGGGCCCAAGCACTTTAGGAGAGGCTGGAGATATGACTTTCTGTATAGGACCCCTGCCAAGCACGTCGCGAGATTTGTTCAGGATCCTTCTAGCTTCGAGCTTGTCATGGGGTAGTTCGCCTTTCTCCAGATAATCTCGAATGGGAGTCATCCAATTTGGCTCTTCATCTGAGACCACGTTGACCTCGGCTCCTTCATCAGCATCGTCTATGCTTCGGTTTTGAACTTCCTCTACTGGCGGGCTGGTTGACGACGAGGCCAGTTTGCTCAAGATGTCAGCTCGGCCATTTTGCTCCCTTGGGATGCGAATTATCTGGAAGTGGGAGAAAGTTTGTTGTAGGCTTTTGGCTTTCTCGAGGTATTTCTTCATCCTACTGCCTTTTGCCTCGTACTTTCCCAACATGTGGCTTACGATGACTTGAGAGTCACTATGAACTTTCTTGCTCGTGTCGAAGACTTTGAGCGGCGAAGTCCTGCGATCGAGGCCTCATACTCTACCGTTGTTCGTATTTTTGAATGAGAACCGAAGTGCGTCGTGATCTCTTGGCCATCCGGTCCAAGGAGCAAGATGTCACTCATTACCGTTTTTCCAAGCCCGTCAGCGTAGACTTGCCGGAATCCTCGGTGTTTTCTCCCTGGTTGGCTTGGCTTTGTCGTCACGGACTCGGGGGCTTCGGTTTCTCGGCAGTGAGCCTCGGTAAGAAAGTCCGCTAAGGCGACCTTTGATGGCTTGACGGGGCGAAAGATATATCATGTTCGCCGGTTCGATTGCCCACCGCAATTCTCCCGAAGCTTACGGCCGTCAACACTTGCCAAGTGGATGGTCGGTGAGGACTTGTATGTGATGTGCATGGAAGTATGGGCGTAGTCTCCTTGCGGCATTTATTAATGCTAGGCGAGCTTCTCGGAGGTTGATACCTTGTTTACGGGCCTTTTAATGCTCGGTGATGAAATATACCGGGGTCGACGTCCTTCTTCTCGTGCAAGACGCAACTTATTGTTTCGTCCGGCGGCGGTATAGGAAAGGACCTCTCCTTCTTTCGGAGCAGATGATTAGGAAGTTTGGCAAGGTAGTTTTGAGATCTTGACGGACTTATGTGTATCATTCCGGAGAACTCAGGAGCCTTTTGAGTACCTTGAAGAAGCGGTGCTTGTCTGCTGACCTTTGAAAGAAAGCGGCTTAGTGCGGCTATGCAGCCCGTCGGTTTGTGTCACGTCGTGAATGGTCTTGGCATCTTCATTTCTAGAATGGTTTGAACCTTGGATGGGTTGGCTTTTAACCCTTCTTGTGAAACCCAACATCCTAAGAATTTTCTGACCGAAGCGCAAACATGCATACGGGGTTCGGTTTGAGGTTGACTTTTCAAGTAAGCCGAGGACGATCCGGAGGTCGGCGACACATGCGCTTCCTCCTTGCTTTTACTACGATGTCGTCGACGACACCTCTACATTCCGGCCTATGTAGGGTGAAATATTTTGTCTACCATTCTTTGATAGGTAGCTCCGCATTCTTAAGTCCGAATGGCATCTTCCTGTATGAGAAGACTCCGAAGTCTGTAATGAAGGTTGTCTTGGCCGCGTCTTCGTCATCCATCAAGACTTGGTGATACCCTTTATACAAGTCTAAGAAACTGAAGACTTCGAACCCGACCAATGCGTCGACCTTTTTATCGATGTTGGGAAGGGGATAGCAATCATTTGGGCAATGTTTGTTGAGGTCAGTGTAGTCAATGCACATTCGCCATCCCCCTCCTCCTTTCTTCACCATCACCGGGTTGGCTATCCAGGTCGGATATTTGACTTCGAACAATATGCGAGCTTTTAACAATTGATTTACCTCGTCATGGATGACTTAGTTTCGTTCGGCAGCAAAAATTTGTTCCTTCTGCCGAACTGGTTTTATGCTCGGGTCGATGTTAAGCCTGTGGGTGATGATATTCGGGGAGACCCCGGTCATGTCGAGGGGCGACCAAGCAAACACGTCTCGAAATTCCCTCAGGAGTTGGATAACATGTTCCCTTAATTCAGGTGCCTCGGTAAAGCCAATCTTGACGACCTTGAGTGGCTCGTCTTTGTATAGCGTGAACTCCTCCACCGGGTCGCCGAGATAGGCGTTGTCTCTTTACTTCCAACTCTCGGGTTTCTTTAGTTGCTATGCTGTGGGTGCGGGGTTGGAGCCCCTGCCTCGTAGGGCTACCTGTAAACATTCCTTGGCCTGCTTCTGATCTCCTCGGATCACGGCTACCCCCTTTTGTGGGGATCTTCATCGTCAGGTGGTATGTTGAGCATACCGCCTTACACGTTCACCAATCTCGCCCCAAGATGATATTATACGGCGAGTTGGCCTTCACTTCTGAAAGTGTACCACCTTGGTGGAGCTCGTCGGAGCTTTCCCTACCGTGACAGGTAGCTCTATTATCCCTTCCGGGCATGTCTCTTCTTGAACGAAGCTTCGGAGCGGCAGCGGTGCTTGTGCGAGGCGCGCCTCCTCTACTCCTAATTTATCAAAGCATTCCTTGAAAAGGATGCTTACTGACGCGCCACTGTCGATGTATACGCGCTTCACCAACTTGTTCGCGATCACACGGATTACAGGCGATCACGGTGAGGTACTACCGCGAGCGTGGTCGTCTTCGGAGAAGGTGATCGCCTCGTCCCTTCTGAGTCTTTTGTTGGCCGGTTCGCCGATATGTGGACCTCGGGCTTCGGCTTTCGAGGAGGACTTCGTGGCTCCGCGGGGAGCCCCGTAATAGTGGAGATGACTCCGTCATATTGCGGTTCGTCGTCTCCTTCTTCGTCTTCGCCGCAACGTCTTCTTGTTAGGGCATAATCCCTTCTTACTTGTTTCCTCATTTTTGGCTTCGATGAGGGCCTCGTCTTATCGGCTCGTCGGTCATGCCGCTGTATTTTCTCGGGGCCCCGTCTGCATACTAACATCTCGATATCCTCCATGAGGTCTCGGCATTCCTCCGTGTCGTGCCTGTAATCTTCATGGAAGGGCGATACTTGTCCTTTGTTCGGCGTTTTGACCCCTGTCATTGGTCGAGGTTTCGAACTTATCCATGTGGAGTTCGTAGATTTACGCCTTGGCCGTCGAAGGTGTATTGAGGTCGTTAGAGGTGTTGCGCGTCCGAGCACGGATTCTATGGGCGACGTATTCTTTCAAGGCGCGCGTCGGCCTCGCTACGATCTCCTCGTCGCCTTCTTCTTCTTCCTTTTCGGAGGATCCGCCTTTTTCGCCTCGCGCTTTATTCTATCGGCCTCGTCGCCTTGGCGAACCGATCGGCTATGCGCCATAGCTTCGTGGCGAGACGGGGTTCGTATTGACAATCTCTTTATATAAGGCCCCGGGTGGATGCCGATTACGGAAGGTCGAGATGATGAGGAGGTCGTTCACGTCTGCGACCTTGAGCTTTCTTTATTGAACACGGTCATAAAGTCGCCGATGGACTCGTTCGGTCTTGCCTCGAGGTGAGGAGATGTGCAAGTCATTTTGACTCGGCCTTTTGGAAGAACCGATGGAAAGCCTTCATCGATCGCGGTAGGAACAAATGCTCCCGGAGGTAGACTGTCGAACCACCGGCGGGCGTTGTCGACTAGTAATTCCGGAAAGAGCTTGCACATATGAATTGTGCCGAGGCGTTGGTTGATCATATTGTACTGTAATTGCGAGAGAAAATTCTGCTGGTCCCTTAGTCCGTCATAGGGGGTGATGCTCGGCACCCGATATTTGTCTGGGAGCGGGGTGTCGAGTATTTCATTTGAGAACGGGGTGACTATCATCCCGTACCCGTCGAAACCGCCCTCTGGAGAGTGAGGCGGAGTTCGTCGATCGAACTCCTTTTGGTAGTAAGGCTGGCCTCGCGACGATCGCGACGTCCTTTCCCCGTTGTTCGATCCTCCCATGGTCGGTTTGGGCCCCGACTTGTGCGGAGGTTTTAGCGCCCATGATTTGGATGCTGGGGGATCCACCTCGTCGCGGTGCCTCGTGTTTAGACGAGGCTTCGGCGTTCCTTTCTTCGGGATGCGGCCGACCTTGTGCTTGGCCGAGGTATTGGAGGAAGCTCTCCTTGTTTTTCTCGAGAAACCCCTTGATGGCGTCGTCAAGGTTTATCTGAGGAGCTGGAGGTTCTCCTTGGTTCTTCCGCGATCTCCTTCGCCGGTATCCCGCTTCTTCATCCAGGATGGGATTCCTTGTTCGTCGGTGTGGACATTTCGCCGGTCGATTCGGGACGGGCTTTTTCAGTGAGCTCGGCGTGTCCGACCGCCGTTGTTCTTTGTTGTTGCCGTGGCGACTGACGGATCGTGACTTCGGTATACATCGTCGTGATTGATTCCATGTAAATGAAAGTTGATCAAAACACAAAATTTTCGTTCCACAGACGGCGCCAATGATCGATCTTAATTTCGTTAGGAAATAAATGCGAGAAGAACACTGAGGATTTACGTGGTTCGATCTTTGAATTAGATCTCGTCCCCGGAGCAGAGAGAGTATTCGTGTATTGAATGTGTAAAGCGATTACAAAGAGTGTGGATGATCTTATTTCGCCTAATCTAGCCTCTATTTATACATAATTATTTTGACCTAGATCTTAAATCGAGGTCTTCTAACTAGGATTCGAGATCTTGGATAGGATCTTAATCCTATCCCTTCTCGAATTAGGATTCTTTAGATATGGTAGAGCCTGCGTTCCCACCGATTTTAGGGGTCTTCTTGGTCGAACTTGTCCGGGTAGAGCGATGTCGAACTTTCTTGTATTGAGCGCGATCTTTGGCGCAGTAGTTGGGACATATCCTATCGAAAGTCATATTTGTTCTTCTCCTTTCAACTGCAAAGAGGCAAATAAATTTGAAAAATAAAGTTTTGATTTTATATAATTTTTATACTTAATTGATTACAATCATAATTTCTTAGGCATGAAAAAACAACAATATATAAAAGAAAAATGTTAAGATGAACTATACGTGATTAGTTCTCACATTAAGTGCTCACAACGATGTGTGGTGTATCAGTCCTTCACAGATATGACGACAATAATTATTAGATGTTATTTTAGTGCTATTGGAATATGGAAGCCATTATTTTATTTATTATTTGGTTTTTAGTATTATTAATATGAATTTATGAACGATTTTCACCACTTGATATTTTGACCTTAATTGTTATATGATGTGTTACTTATTAAGTACTGCAATAAATGAAAAATCTACTCGAATCAGTAATGACCATTTAATAAAAGACAAAAACTTGGGCGAACTCCGCCTCACCGTGTGTTCGCCGTTGTTTTTTGTTAAAATAATTATATATTAATCATGGTGAGTAAGGATAATTAGATTTTGTTAATTTATAATTAAATTTATTAATTTTTAATTATAATTTTTAATTCAAAATTAGAATTTATTAATTCATAATTATGTTTTAGTAATTCATAATTAAGGTTTATAATTCATAATTAAGGTTTATTAATTCACAATTAGGGTTTATGATTCACAATTAGGGTTTATGATTCACAATTAGGGTTTATTATTTCTAATTAGGGTTTATTAATTCAAAATTAGGGTTTATTATTCAAAATTAGGGTTAATTAATTCTAAATAGGGTTTATTAATTCAAAATTGGGGTTTATTCATTCAAAATTGGGGTTTATTAATCACAATTAGGGTTTATTAATTCAAAATTAGAGTTTATTAATTTATTATTATAGTTTGTTAATTCACAATTAGAGTTATTAATTTAAAATTAAGATATATTAGTTCAAAATTATTATTTATTAATTTACAATTAAAATTTATTAAATTAATTAATTCTAAATATGATTAATTAATTAATTAGGGGTGGGTCTTGCACAGTAGACCACCTCTTAATAAAATCATATCTTCTTTTGAGAGGGATACAATAATATTTATTTAGTACTAAGAGTTTCCTTTAATTATTCGCCGTTACGTACGTGCATATTTTATTATATTGTACATCCGTATATTATTTAAAATGGAAACAATCTATACAATTCAAATTTATTATCAAATCTACGGCTGGTCATCAATCCATACAATTCCGTTCAGGCTTTAGTTTATAACTTCATTTCTGAATAAAAACCATAAATTTGGTTTGTCTTTACTTTTTTTAGTGGTACTAGATTTGCCCTTCATGCGATTAATTTTTGAATTTTTAGTATTTTGAGTAGTTTAGTATGAAAAAATAGTATATGTAATGAGATAAGTAAATATAAAACTATGATTTATATGATTATTGTTGATATACTTTATATATATTGATAATATCGAATATAAATAAATATAATTATAGATATATCATATGATTCTTTCAATAATTATAGTATACCTTTTATACATTTAATTTAATTTGAATGACATATTTATTTTAATTTAATATTCTTCATTTAATAAATACAAAGTAATTTTATAATTAAAATGAAACATTAGTATCGGTAATTAAAAATAAAGGAAAAGGATTGAATTAGACCTTTGATAGATCATTTATACATAGATCAAGTAACGTAGATATAAGTATATATATGTACAGTGTAATATATATTACTATTCATTTACTATATATATTGTGATGTATAATATATAATATATAATATATAATATATAATATACTATTTAATATGATAACAATCAATTATATTTATTTTCATAAATAGAATGGTAATTTATAAGTAGGAAAAACAGAAGTTACTATTTTGGGACCTTTATATATATATATATATATATATATATATATATATATATATATATATATATAGGAGATTGATCGGTAGGAATGAATAATTTGGTAGGAAATATGAATGAATCTGGGCCTTTGATTCATTTGGATCAATGGTTGAGATTTAATTTGGTTGTCTACAATTTTGTGTTGTGTGTCTACTGCGGATTATTATCAAAGACTAGACGTTTCTTGTGTTCTGTTGTAATGAAAGATGTCTTAAACTAATATATTTAACATATGTGCTACTGAAAAGATGAAATATGTGCTAAACTAATATGTGCAACATAGTAATTACGATTGTCTACACAAATATGAAAGATATGCTAGACTTACACATCTATTCCTATTTCTACACTTATTTCCATTCTCACGGAACCATCCCCATATATATATATATATAGGGGAGGTTAACGTGAGAACCATTTTTATGAGAGCGTGAGAACCAAAAATGATGAATTCACGGTGAAAGTCGATGAATCATTTGGGAAGTTCTTGAATCCCAAAAATAAAATTTTTGTCCTCATGGGATTGAACCCGGTGAAAAAATCTCAATTGTTGAATTCATTAAGTTTCTCAACGGATTCATAAACTTTCATAACGAATTCACTTGGTTCTTAGTTTTTAGGATAAGAATGGTTCTCATTTGAACTAAACTCTATATATATATATATATATATATATATATTGATTTGGTTTGTCTTTACTAAAGACGAACATTTCTGAAACTAAACAGACAAATATCCTCTTTCGGGTATATTTTTGACATCCTTTTCATGAAATTATATATATATATATATTTTCCAGTCGTATTTAATCTTTTATTCACATATATGATGTATCACTCGCGAATGCTACTTGTATTTAACGACATTAATTATACAATATTTATGTTGACATAAACTAAAATTGCAAATTTAGTTATTATTTTAATACATTGTTTTGGCATTTAGAAGATGTAAAGCGAGATAGTATCTTTTTGCAATCACATATGAACTCTTTTGGTGACGATATCATTATTCTGCTTCAAAGCTAAGCTATTGGTAATTGCAAAAAATGAACTCGATCTTTTGGTGACAACTAGGGGTAATTGTGGAAAAAATTATGATTTCTCGTTTGCCCTATATTTGTAAATTCACAAGGATTTTAAAAACATTTCATGAATGTCATAGTGATTTTATCTGAGCAAATTCAATATATATTCCCAATTTGTTTTTCTGAGAATTTAAACAATATGCTTGGTGGTATTAGTCTTGTGGCAAATGTCATGCTTTATTTAGCAATTACTCATCTATCTCCAAATAAGTGTTTTTAGCTGTCAAGAAAAAGAGTAATTTATTCGTTTTATTCTTAATTGTTAAATAAAAAATAGAATAAAAAGTAAAAATTTGTATTAATGACAAGGATAAAATGAGAATTAGACATCATTTATCTATAAAATTAGAAAATTACACACTAACTAACAGCAAAATTTATCTTATAAATTCTATACATATACGAATCAAGATTCTGAAAAGCACCAATGTATATACAAAATGTGCATACAATTGTCCATTTGGAACAATTCAATGGTAAAAATGGAATTATATTAAAAAATGTCATATGTTCGAATCCTACAAATGCCTCTATGGATCTGAATTTATCACACTTGTTTTTAGTGTGGTTTCATCTATCGCATGTGGTATCTGAGTTCTTGACGAGAACATGGAGTTTACCCAATACATATCGAAGATAGTGACATCGGTTCCCCATGAATTAAAATAAAATGTGCACACAAGAGAAAACTCTATTATATATACATATATATCAACAATATTCATTACCTGTTATAACTTGTTCATGCAGCAAAACTATATGACTATATGTTTCAGTAGCACTTCTTTCTCTTCTGCAAACTGCATACGTTTTATAACTGTATATACACACACCATCGATACATACTGTATAATTAAATCTGCCCGTTTTGCCCTTGCATGTGGATCTGGTGTAGCATCCACGTCGGCGCCGTGATCACCTCATTATTATTACAAGGCTCACTTTGACCAACGTCGCCCTCGTTCTCGTATGTTTCACTGCATATATATATCACATTGTAGTTCAAAAGCTTAACTAAAAAATATATGGCATTAATTCATTAAAATAGTGAGAATTAAAGTGAAGAAAATGGAATCAACCTGGTGCGCGAAGAACTAAGACGCTGCTCCAGATCAAGACAAAGCGTATTCATGTTTTGATTTTGCGGTGGAGTGGTTTCTTCAGCCAATTCTTTCGCCTCCTTCATCTGTGTACACCATCAATATTGGAACATCAGGTACTCATTCATACTTAGAAAAGAAACGAAAAATAGGAAGAAAAAGAACAACAGTCTCAACATAAGAATTTAACATGGAAAACCTCAAAATTGGAGAAAAACCATCGACGGAGAAAAAATCACTATATGATAAATTTCTATAATCACACAGTATACCTCTACCTCTCGACCCTCCTACACACTATTACAAACCTTTGACTAACTCTCACCCTTCTATCAATATTCTCATAAGAGAAACTAAGAAATGAATTTAATAAACTAGAATTTCATCACAAAATTATAATGTAGTGATTGGTACACTTGTAACAAAGAACCTTATGCTTTTTAAATAGCATTAAGAAGCTTCATCACTTTGCTCACAAAATCAATGTGAGACAAGATACTTTCATTTTTAACTCAAAGAATCATTATCCTCAAAAGACAGAATAGACCTACTCCACTATATGAGTAGAACACTTAGAATCAACCATTATAAGATTTCCTTCTGCACATGTCAAATTTTGCTAAAAAAATTATGGTGCAACTTTTAGCTTTTGACCCTCCAAGAAGTTCTTCAACCATCGACATAACTTATACCACAAACCTTGCATCTAAGCCAAATCAATATACATGCGGTTCAACTAACATCATCACATCATCATTCATGACGGTTGGACATGTCATGAGGATGTCCATCTCTTCAAAAGATATCTTCTATCAAGATGTTAGCTTCATGGTCGAAGCTAATTGCTTGATCCACTCCACGTTGATCAGTTCCACCTGGACAGTTTCGCTTCGTATACCCGATTCTTCAATACTCCCAACAAACAACCCCTTTATAGTCCTTCTTCCTCTCTTTGCTAAAATTCAAAATTGTTAAAATTTTCGTTGAAGTTAGCACTTTACTCGTCAGCCTTCTCTCATCGGAAAGACGTATTCCGTGATTTCAGCAAAAAACAAAGATTATTTTCCTACATCAAAATTGGTATTTTGATTTCATGTACTCATAGGAATGAAGAGAGACAAGATCATAACACCTTATCCTCATTTTCAATTTTCACTCCAATTGCTATACCATTAAGAGTACTCAAATGATCTAAAATTTTGTACCTTCATCCATCTGCAGGTGTGAGATTATTCCTTCAGGTACAACCAATTCGAGATACTCTTTGTTTGGTACAAAGCTTCCAGCTTTTCTCACAGCTCCTTGACACTAGAAATTCCATGTACATTTATAAGAACACTCTTGACCAAACATAAACGAATTGCACTTGCCATCCTTAGATTCAGACTCTCCCAATCTTCATCACTGATATCCAAGCTTTTATTTGTATCTTCAGTAGAACCCAACCTACATCTTAATGCCTTATGCACACCAAATTGTATTAACATATCCTTGACTTGCACTTGCCACAAGCCAAAATTAATTATTCCATCAAATTTCTTCACGTAAAACTTTATTGAACTTGAAACCATTGACATAAATTTCTCCATCCCTAAATGAATAGCCATCCCACAATAGACACTCAGACTCTTCTCAAAAAATCTTTTCTAGATGTGGAAGATCGGAGAATGCTGTAACCACAGAGCATACTCGAATATCAAGAGACCTAGACCTAACTCTGATACCACTATTGGGACATCAAGTCCTCATTCATATTTAGGGAAGAAACAAAAATATGAAAGAAAAAGAACAATAATCTCAACACAAGAATTTCACGTGGAAAACTTCAAAATCGGAGAAAAACCACGACCCACGAAGGAAAAATCATTATATGATAAATTTCTAGAATCACACAGTATACCTCTCCTTCTCAACCTCCGTACACTATTACCACAAGCTTTTAACAAACTCTTACCCTTCTATCAAGATTCTTGCAAGAGAAATTGAAAATGAATTTAAACTAGAATTTAATCTCAAGACTATAATATAGTGATTGATGCATTTGTAACAAAGAATCTCATGCTTCTCAAATAACATTAAGTAGCTCCTCAATTTACTCAGAAATCAATATAAGACAAATTATTTTCATTTTTAACAGAGAAATTCCAACAATCAATACTACAATTAACTACACCAATATAATTTACATGGATATTTTTTTAGCCACTTTCGATGTTTCATTTAAGAAAAACATACACCCATGCAACTTAAAATCAGCACGTCTAACCCAAAATACTTGGGACCTCAGGATTTGTGGAATCTACTTTATATAAACAACACAAACTGTACACATTCGACGTGGGACTTTCACCAGTTTCTTAATATTCTTTCGAGTAGATAACTTATAACCAACATCCCAAATCAACAAACTCAAATGGAGGGTGTTTTAGCTAATTTTCCATATCATGACTATATTATATGTGTCGATTCTTGAATAATATTATTTCATGGGGATATATAAAGAATAGGAGAAGTTACCTTTCTCGAAACCAAGTTGTTCTGCTCCTGCAACGCCTTACCCTGACACAAATTTTTGTGGATGTAAGCAATGATGGTAGGATGGTAGCTAGCTCTCGAGTATTGATATTCGTAATGAATTTACTTTTTTTCTGTTGACCATTCCAACCCTCTTTAGTCAATATTAATAGCAAATGATACATAATCTCCTACACCAATACCAAAACATGCATTCCCCCATTTTACTTGCTCAATTTTCCAATTTTCCAATTTCTGTCATCTTTTTTTTTGTCAATTTAATACATAAATTTAAAGATCGCGTCACGGTGGACTCGAACTCGAGACTTTTGACCTCAGGCATTAACCACTCTACCACTAGGCCAACACACGCACACAATTTTGTCATCTAATATTTCACTATGTTGGCTGTTGAATTCTTTGAGTCTGATTATATTGTGCCCCTTGGATTTGTTGATGATATTAAAATTAAAGATTTTAGTCGTAGTTCATGACATCAATCAGATGTGGAAATGATCACAATAATGAGCATACATACCACGACTTCAAATACTACAAATGAAGTATATATCTAATTAATGCAGAATGACTACTTTATAATATTTCAGACAATATTTTTCATGCTCAAATAAGATTCTCAAAATCATAAGACAGACATGCATGTGATTGGTGATTTATTTTTGCCTCAAAACATATATAATGATAATCTTTGTGACATGCATTCATGCATGAGATTCAAAAGCTTCCTGATTAAGTTCTCGCCTTCTTCTGCATCGTTGAAATGGATTCATTCATGAGATTATTCTGCAAGAAAGAAATTCCAACTTCAAATACTTTAAAAAACACAATATGATCACTAGATATTTGAGTAGCCATTAGTTACAAGTAGGGATGTCAATGACTGCGTTTTATCCAAACCGATCCAGAACCGCTTATAGCCCAACTGTTCCGGTTCTAGTTTTGGTTCCAGATCCGCTTTAGACCCGGACCGTTTAGATCCATAGATTCATGGTCCGATCCGGTCTAATTCGGTTCTGGTTCCAGAACCAAAACCGATATTTATTTATTGGTTCTGGTCCGAATAAAATCCATCTATTGACAATCCTAAATTTAATAGACTTGTCAATGTGTCATTTTTACCCATATCGATTCGAAATCACTCATAACCCATTAAATTCTAAAACATCGATTTCGGATCCAATTTATGTTCTGGTTCCAAACCCGCTCAGACTCGGACTGTTTCAGACCCATAATTGATGATTCGGATCTGGATCCGGTATCTAATAGATCGATTTCAGAACCAAAACTGATACTCATTTATTGGTTATGGTTCAAATAAGACTCATCAATTGACATCCATAATTACAAGGGTTTACCTTTCGAGACCTAAGTTTTCTAAGAGAAGCATCAAGTTGATGTTCCAAGTTCTGCAACTCCTTCATACTAAGACCTTCCAAGTCGTCCCCCGATAAATTCCTGCTTGATTACCACAAATAATATTAAAAATTCTTGGGTTTGAGGCAACACAAAGCAAGCCGAGTCATCTATTAATTACATCATTATGCAATATCTCTTAGCATATCTATGAATGGTCACCACGTGTTAGGCATTTTTGTAAATTTCTAAATTTTCTTGCGACGTGGCAAACATTTGTTGCGCGATAAGAGATGTACATTAATGCAACATAAAGTAGCTTCATAAGGAGCAGGGAAATATATTATACCTCTGATTTTTTTGCAAAACCTCCAATCTAGTCTTAAGCTTACCAAGTTCTACATTCCAGCTTCCCTGCCCAATATTGTTTTTTAGTCAAAACTCAATATGTTGTATATCAAAAAAATACACTAAAATTAAATATAAGGTTAATTATTGGAAACACAATATTTATTCGAATTTAAATATTCACATGACTTTTAAAACACTGCAATTACAAAACCACCTTTTCATTTTTTATAATTATAAATCCCATAGTTTTCCTTAACTAAGCTTGTTTCATGTATACAACTAAAATGACGTAATTTTGTTACTGGAATAATAATAATAATAATAATAATAATAATAATAATAATAATAATAATAATAATATAGTTGCAATATTTTAAAAGTATTACAATTCACAAAGAAATTTTCAAGATTAGTTGCACAAAGCTTGTACGCAATGAGTTAGTGAGACGACTTAACTAAATTGAGGCATCACTTAGGAGATTATTGGTACATACTAATAGAATGAAAATAGGAATCGAATAAAGGGATAAATATATCAATATTTTCTATGATTTTTATACGTGGGAATGAAATATTATTTTATATTTTAAATTATAACTGAATTATTTTATTCATATAACCAACTTTTTTGTAACTAAACTGAATGTAGTGACTTAGTACTACACTAAAATTACCCGTACATTTCTAAACTACATTTTTATATATGTATATATTATCTGATAAATTTCATAATAATACATAGTTAACTAATATATATAAATATATTTAAGTAATGTGAAAATTAATTAGATTTGTTGAACATAATTTCCTAAATAAAGGATTTAAAATAAGTATCAAAACTTTTAGCAAGATAAATTAATACATAAAATAAAATTTTGAGATTTTATCTATGTTTTTTAGAAAATTATAGTTTTTATTGTACTATGATATAAACTTTATGTTATGGAAGTGTTTTTTTCTGACAATTTTGTAATAATTTGTCCAATTCAATTATATTTAACTTAATTGATAAAATATATTTTATGGTTTCTTTTTTAATTTAATATATTCAATCAAATTAACTAAAAAAATGTGTTTAAAGTTTGATATGCATATATTATAAATCATATTTATATTGGTAATTTTCATGTTTTCTTTATAACATATTATTTTTAAATAAGATATAATTCAAATTTTATGACCAATAATAACAAAACTTTGAAACTAGTTTTTTAAACAATTTTCTGAATACAAACAATATTATTATAAATATAAGGGTTAACATCACATTCTATCCTAACATTTGACATCGTTCTCGATTCTGTTTCAACATTTTTAACTTATAAAAATATCTTGATATCTTTGATACTTATCAATTCTATCATTAGAACCACACATGGCTTTTAAAATTATAAATTGATTAAAGACTTTTGAAGCTCATAATCTATGCTATCTACCTAAAGCTGATAATTTGAGCATGTCGGATTGTCGACATGATAACAACAAGATACGATAAGATCAAACACGAACGCAATTCATTAAAGATATGCTCAACACGAACACGAGCACGACAAGATTTGTCAAACACGAATAGGATGCGAACACGAAGATGACAAGATTTTGTAGTGATGACACAATACGACACAATAAATTCAAACACTAACTATGAAATAAATTAACAGTAAAAATAAAAATATAGAATAATAATAAAATTAGTACTATATATATGTAATATGATCGTGTTATACAAACACGACACAATAAGAAACGAACACAAAATTATCGCGATATACAGACTTAATACGAACACGACAAAATTATCGTGTCAACAAGATAAGGACGCAAACATGAGACGGTTGGAGACTAAACACATCAATTTCATGCATGTTCATATCATGTCAAAAATTATCAACCCCTATATCAACCTGCGTTTACATTTTATTGTCGAACATTCGATGATGGGGTAATTGAATTGAAAAGTTGATGCAGTGGAAATACAAATGTCCAACAATTAAAATTGATAACAAGGACGGATAACCCTAACCATGGACTTTAAAAGTCCTCTATTAATCTTGAGTTTAGAAGTCATCCATTGCAACTATAAAATTGGTACACATTGAAAAGATGAGGATAAACCTAATAAGTTTTAAAGATTGAGATATAATTGAAAAAATCATCAAAAATTGGGATAGAGGTGATATCAACCCTAAACATTATTATATGTGTAATATCATATATTAGTTGTTTTTGGGTTAAATGGAAATAAGTAACTCATTCAGAGTGGATGGAATGACAATTCCCTTCTCTTAGGAATGAGAATTCCTCGACGAAAGATATTCAATCATAAGAATAAGCATGTACGTGTAAACGACCATTCATTCTACTACCAATAACCTCCTTACCTACTGGATAGCTAAATGACAACCTCTATTTAATGTTAAAAGATTTTTGGGCAACATTCGTGTCTTCTTCGCATTAGTTTGCTTCATATATATATATATATATATATATATATATATACACACGTACGTAAATATGTAGAGAAGAACATTCTTTGATCGTGAATAGTATTCTAGGGTTGTTTCTACGCATGATAAGGGTGTGATAAATACAAAAAATATGTTAATATTTTGTTTGTTTCAAAATTCAAAGTTATTGGCTATGAAGCACGAATACGCCTGAAAGGCAAGCGTATGTCCAAAAGACGTATTAAATACGATACGAAAAAAATAAGTCAAAAATATGTTTTTAATATGTATTTATTTTATTTTTAATTAAAATACATTTGAAATACCATAAAAATATGTTTTTAGAAGTCAAAATACGTTAACCCTAATCTCTATGTCTGGTGGTCCAAAGCCCTCTCATGCAAAAAGTTACAGAACTTACTCATCTCATTTTTAATACGCATTAAATGGACCACAACTGCCTGGGTCGTCGTCGCTGCTGGATACAAAGAGCACTATGTATGTTCCCACTTTTACTACGTATTAAGTGACTTTTGGTGTTGGGCTTCGGTTATTGGACTTTATTTAACTATTTATTTATTTTTTATTTTATATAAATAAGTTTATATAATTTTAAAAATATTATTATTAATAAAAAATAAATAAAAATAAAAATATAACGTATTTTGAACGTATTCGTATTTTGATTTTTGAAAGATACATGTATTTTCGTATTCGTATCGTATAATATTTTGTATTTGTATTCGTATTCGTACTTCATAGGTTATTGGTAAAGCAAGGGGCTCTCTATGTTTTATCCAAAAATGTCTAGTTCTGTTTACCACCTTCTAGTTTATGTAAGATACATAAGACATATGATAATTATCTATATGTAAAATTATTATTGGACTAAACTATCATGATTTCACCCTATAACATAGCTGATCATATATATTACTGAACATTTAGAACATCTAAAATTAAGCATAATACTTTGTATCTATGAGATAAGATATGTTTAGTAGGATGACTTTTACTGTATATTGGTATTAATATCATATTTTTCGATATAATCTAATTGGATGTATTCAAGTTAATACATGTTATAATTTTCTTCAGTATTACATATCATATACATAATCACACAAATTTGGCTTTTATTTTATAAAGCATATTGTGTTGTGAAAGAAAGAAGATAATAAAGTGCCATAAATATATTATACACTCTTATCCCCTGCAACAAACAAATTCTAAAAGATACATATTCTAAGATATCATAAGTATATTATATATTTTTATCACCCGTAACAAAAAATATTCTATCTAATCAAACCATGTATATATCTCTTAGCCAGATATCATAAGTATATAATAAGCGATGATATTCTCTATCATGCATGTATATTCCATTATACACCTTATGTTGTCAAGTAAACGGGTCATAGTTTACAGAGACCACAATATAGCCGCAATGTAGGAAAACAGATATTTCGAATTTCATGCTTTTAAAATAACCAAATGTAATAAAAATATGTATATGTAAATTTACTATAACATATCTACCGGAGATTGAAGTTCAGGTTCGTTCTGCCCACCATCAACAGACGAAGATCTTTCATAACGGTCAAGGATTCTCTCCATGCTGCAAATTCAACCAGCATATGTTAGAAGCATGTCATTAAGCACTAAAATTTGATGTGGTGAATATTCAAGTTACATTATCAACTCCATGATTGAATTTAAGATTGAACTTAGATTAAACAAATGATTCAATTTGATGACCAGGACTCAATGGAAATTTCAAATAAGAATACATATAAAATCAATAAAAATCTCTTAGAATGATATGTTTAGATATATATAAAAGTGTTTCTAGTTCATAACAAAATGAACTCATATGTGAAAACAAAATATTTCTACAGAATTAAAATATTTTTGTTCCGTTTCTATACACATGAGTATTTACTTAATAAGATTGATGGATAAGTAAATTATTATGTTTATGCTCGGAAATAATTAGAATAGGAGAAGTAAAAAATCATATACACAGAAAGACGCATAAACAGCATTGTTTTGAGCCATGAAGTCAAACACACATGACAGGGGGAATGCAGAACCACTCATTTAAAAACATTACATCAAAAACAGCAATAAATTAAAGCAAAAATTATTTCTTCAGGATCCATATTTATTTAGGGGTTTAGGTTTACATTTTCAGATTTATAATAACAAATTTACTAAAATTGTTGGATGATTGCATGTTTGTCATGAAATGCAAAACCGAATTTGAGATTTTTAGTAACTCTTTTGCTGATTTTGATATATTCATGTATACGTTTATAAACAGAGAGATATTTGTTTTTGTGTAAAATAATAAAACCATAAAAGTGGAGGAAAAGGGGGATATGATCTTATCATGGGGAAAAGAAAAATAGTTTATGTTCTATGATAAAAAGCAAGACTTCAACACAAAAATCTGATATATGAGTGGAATCAGTCACATATCCCGAATGTCATTTTTAAGATATTTTTTCTAAAACTCGTTTGGAAAATAAAATAAAAAAGAAAATAGAAGAATAAAATGAATTGATTAAAAACTAGTAAATTTGGAATAAGGTATTTTTAGTATTAAATTAAGGAACAGACACTATATTTGATTTACTCACAAAAATGGCGAAACAAAGATTCATCAAATTTGGAATGAAAATATTTCTGCACCAGAAAAGGGGGGAAAATTAAAAGTTTGGCCAATCATCGTGAGCCAGTGGAATAGAAACCAGAAAAATGAAAAATATGTTTCAGTCAACCTTCACGTTATGCGAGAGGAGAGAGAGAGCGAGAGAGAGAGAGAGAGATAGCAGGTTTAGTTACCAGGAATCAGTAGCGTATTCGGAGAGTTTTCCTTTGCTGGAGAAGATCATCAATCCGACATCGGCGTCGCAGAGCACAGATATCTCGTGAGCTTTCTTCAGCAGCCCCGATCGTCTCTTCGAAAAGGTCACTTGCTGGTTTACCTTGTTCTCTATTCTCTTCAGCTCCACTTTGCCCCTCCCCATCTCTCCTCTCTCTCTCACCACACAAACACACAAACTAACACGCAATATATATATATACGTAAATATATATATATATATACGTAAATATATATATATATATTATTTACTCTATTCTAGAAAGTGAGGGTGGTCTTCTTCCCACCACTCACTTCAGCTGCTCACTCTCTCTGTCTACACGCGCGCGCACACACACACACAATATATGTATGCATATGAGAGAAGGAGCTCGTGTTTGATTCTTAAATTATCCTTGTGTAGTATGTGTGTGATATGGTGCGTGCGCAGCGTAAAAGCAGCAAAATAGTGTAAGCGGTTTCAGATGCGGAATGTATGGTTTTGGAAAACCAGGTGGATCCGTCGTGATGCGTTTTCAAATTCTGATTGGTCAGTCCCGTCTAGTGGGTCTAAAAAATACAAATTTCTTGCTTCTCTCCTATTTTTTATTATTAAAATTTAAATATCGTTTCAGTTTACGTACCTTATTTTCTTATTTAAAATCTAATAATTCTTGACTAAGTGGTGTTTATTAAACTATGATTATGATTCCCTAACTACATAACGTGTTACGGCATTTTTAGATTTTAACTTACCGTGTAATTTGCTTGAAACCAAAATGTTATACAATTTTGGAATGATACCAGAGTTGTTTTGTTTCGAATAATATCTTTGCTTTTTCAACTCAAAAATTAAAATATCTTTGAGAAAATTAGAATGTACAGTGCACATTTACACCACTCATCAATTATTTGCTTTTCACTCTTACATTTTGTTTTAAGGTAAATTGCCTCTACATAAAATACTACTCCGTCCCCCATATTCATTCCTAGTTTTTCTTTTTGGGACGTCACGATTTTCTTCCTATCTATTTATAAACTATCTTTCCAACTTTACCTCAATAATATTCTTTATTTACACATTTTGCCACTATTTTTCTTTTCTACCCTCAATAACCTATTTATTTATACATTTTTATTGCACCACTAACTAATTTAATATTACATTAATATGGGATTATTCCACTCACAATACACTCAATAACTTTTATTAAAACTGCACCTATATTATGAAAGAATATGGGGAACGGAGGGAGTATTTTATTGTTTTGCTTTATTGAAGTCTTCACTTATTATCGACAGTTGAGATTTACAAGATTAAGTCCTCCAAGTTTTATCTTTGTTGCTGTTGCATGCTGCAACTTGTTTGAAAATCTTTATAACGACTTTCTTTGTGTGACATTTTTCACATTTTAGTGTAGTTAATAAGCGAATATTCATTCCTAGATTAATCAAATACAGCAAAATAAAAGTTCCAAGATTTAATAAAACGAAGCCTAATAATTATTGACAAAAACTTGGGTGAGTTCCGCCTCACCGTGAGTTCACCCTTGTTTTTTGTTAAAATAATTATATATTAATTATGGGGAGTAATGATAATTAGATTTTGTTAATTTATAATTAAATTTATTAATTTTTAATTCAAAATTAGAATTTATTAATTCATAATTATGGTTTATTAATTCATAATTATGGTTTATTAATTTATAATTGAGGTTTATTAATTCATAATTAGAGTTTATTAATTCAAAGTTAGGGTTTATTAATTCATAATTATGGTTTATTAATTCCAATTAGGGTTTATTAATTCAAAATTAGGATTTATTAATTTAAAATTATGATTTAATAATTTACTATTAGGGTTTATTAATTCACGATTAAGATATATTAATTCAAAATTATTATTTATTAATTTGTAATTATGATTTACTAATTTATAATTAAAATTTATTAAAATAATTAATTTAATTAATTAATTAATTAGGGGTAGCATGCGCGCGCAGGAGACCACCCATGGTCCATTCTTCAATTAACTGGCTATCGTGATTACACTAAGTTGTAGAATCTATTTCTTTCTATGACCATTTAAAAGTATTTAATAGAAAGGATAAGGTTTGTGAACACCTTTGATAAATTTTCAGTGATTCACAAATACCCATTGAAATGTATTTTGATTAATCCAACTATGAAATTTCAAATCAAATCATCACTACGTATTCCAGCGCAAATGTTTTATTTGATATCAATAAATTAATTTGAAGACTATCATTGATGTAAATAGTTATTTAGCTCTGGCAGAAGCATAAATTCTTGGAAGCTGGCATTAATAACTATAATTTATAACGAATAGCAGCTAGCTGGTAAGGTAGGGTTTTAATAAAAGACAAAAACTTGGGTGATGAGCTCTCCTTTATTTTTGTTAAATAATTATATATTAATTATGGTGAGTAAGGATAATTAGATTTTGTTAATTTATAATTAAATTTATTAATTTTTAATTATAATTTATAATTCAAAATTAGAATTTATTAATTCATAATTATGGTTTATTAATTAATTCACAAGTAAGGTTTATTAATTCATAATTAGGGTTTATTAATTCAAATTAGGGTTTATTATTCAAAATTAGGTTGTATTAATTCATAATTCAAATTATGGTTTATTATTCAAAATTAGGTTGTATTAATTCATAATTAGGGTTTATTAATTCAAAATTAGGATTTACTATTAATTCGTGATATGTTTCAGTCAACCTTCACGTTATGCGAGAGGAGAGAGAGAGAGAGAGAGAGAGATAGCAGGTTTAGTTACCAGGAATCAGTAGCGTATTCGGAGAGTTTTCCTTTGCTGGAGAAGATCATCAATCCGACATCGGCGTCGCAGAGCACAGATATCTCGTGAGCTTTCTTCAGCAGCCCTGATCGTCTCTTCGAAAAGGTCACTTGCTGGTTTACCTTGTTCTCTATTCTCTTCAGCTCCACTTTGCCCCTCCCCATCTCTCCCTCTCTCTCACCACACAAACACACAAACTAACACGCAAATATATATATACGTAAATATATATATATATACGTAAATATATATATATATTATTTACTCTATTCTAGAAAGTGAGGGTGGTCTTCTTCCCACCACTCACTTCAGCTGCTCACTCTTCTGTCTACACGCGCGCGCACACACACACACAATATATGTATGCATATGAGAGAAGGAGCTCGTGTTTGATTCTTAAATTATCCTTGTGTAGTTGTGTGATATGGTGTGCGCAGCGTAAAAGCAGCAAAATAGTGTAAGCGGTTTCAGATGCGGAATGTATGGTTTTGGAAAACCAGGTGGATCCGTCGTGATGCGTTTTCAAATTCTGATTGGTCAGTCCCGTCTAGTGGGTCTAAAAATACATATTTCTTGCTTCTCTCCTATTTTTTATTATTAAAATTTAAATATCGTTTCAGTTTACGTACCTTATTTTCTTATTTAAAATCTAATAATTCTTGACTAAGTGGTGTTTATTAAACTATGATTATGATTCCCTAACTGAAAAAATAATGGTAACGTGTTACGGCATTTTTAGATTTTAACTTACCGTGTAATTTGCTTGAAACCAAAATGTTGGAATGATACCGGAGTTACAATGGTTGTTTTGTTTCGAATAATATCTTTGCTTTTTCAACTCAAAATTAAAATATCTTTTGGAGAAAATTAGAATGTACAGTGCACATTTACACCACTCATCAATTATTTCAAGTTTTATTTGTGTTTCATACTGCAGCTTGTTTGAAAATCTTTACAACGACTTTCTTTGTGCGACATTTTTCACATTTTAGTGTTGTTAATCTTTATGATTTATTAATTAATTCACAAGTAAGGTTTATTAATTCATAATTAAGGTTTATTAATTTAAAATTAGGATTTATTATTCAAAATTAGGTTTTATTAATTCATAATTAGGGTTAGGGTTTATGAATTCATAATTAGGATTTATTAATTCAAAATTAGGGTTTATTATTTAAATTATGGTTTATTAATTCACAATTATGGTTTATTAATTCAAAACTAGGATTTACTATTCAAAATCAGGGTTTATTAATTTAAAATTAGGGTTTATTAATTCATGATTAGGATTTATTAATTCCAATTGGACTTTATTAGTTCAAAATTAAGATTTATTAATTCACGATTAGTGGTAAAAAGCGTAAACATTTTGGATCGACAGGTTAGCCTGAAATCAAATTAGTTACAGTTATACGAACGAAAAAATTTAGCCCAAAAAAATAATCCAATTGACCCAAATAAAAATATCCCAAAATTGATCCAAAACCGAATAGGTTGGTCAGATGATCCCTAGACTTATGTTTCAACTTTTATAGTAATTAAGATTCTGTAGTATCTAGCTAGGTAAATAATTGATTAAGATCCTTAATCATTTTCTCCATTTGTTCTTTTTAAGTATCTTATGTAGGGTGTAATCAATCGAGCCGAGCCGAACACCATCGTGCTCAAGCTTGGTTTGTTTAGTATCGACGAGTCTCGAGTTTTATTTATCGAATATTTCGAGCTCACGAGCTTATTCGAGCTTTAATCGAACCCAAACAAGCTTTCTAAATTTAAATATATGTTTAGAATATTGATTATTTTATTTTAAAATAAATTATTTTATTCATAATAACACAATATATTTATTTATTAATTAATTCACAAGTAAGGTTTATTAATTCATAATTAAGGTTTATTAATTTAAAATTAGGATTTATTATTCAAAATTAGGTTTTATTAATTCATAATTAGGGTTAGGGTTTATGAATTCATAATTAGGATTTATTAATTCAAAATTAGGGTTTATTATTTAAATTATGGTTTATTAATTCACAATTATGGTTTATTAATTCAAAACTAGGATTTACTATTCAAAATCAGGGTTTATTAATTTAAAATTAGGGTTTATTAATTCATGATTAGGATTTATTAATTCCAATTGGACTTTATTAGTTCAAAATTAAGATTTATTAATTCACGATTAGAATTTTTAATTCAAAATTATAAGTTATTATTTTATAATTAAGATTTATTAAATTAATTAATTTTGATTAAAATTAATTTAATAGTTATTAATTAAGCCCGCACACAGTGGACCACCCCTTCATAAATAGATTCGACATGAAATTACAAAAATAACACAAGAATAGTTATTTGTGTTTTTTCTCTTTTACATGTTCTAAATTTTCTAACTCTTAACCAACTGAACTAAATACATAAAATAAATTGATATGAAATTTGAAGAAATATAATCATTTGTGTTAAATGTATGTCAAATCATTACCTCTCATTAAAAAAGTTATTAGTTATTATGTAAGTTGATGTTGAAAAAATACTTATTTTTGTATATAATTCAAAGTTAAATATTTTGATTGAGAAAGCATATTTAATTTTGTTACAAAATAATATTTATACAGAAAATGCATAAATGCATGGTAAAAAAAGCGTAAACATTTTGGATCGACAGGTTAGCCCGAAATCAAATTAGTTACAGTTATACGAACGAAAAAATTTAGCCCAAAAAAAATAATCCAATTGACCCAAATAAAAAATATCCCAAAATTGATCCAAAACCGAATAGGTTGGTCAGATGATCCCTAGACTTATGTTTCAACTTTTATAGTAATTAAGATTCTGTAGTATCTAGCTAGGTAAATAATTGATTAAGATCCTTAATCATTTTCTCCATTTGTTCTTTTTTAAGTATCTTATGTAGGGGTGTAATCGAACCGAGCCGAGCCGAACACCATCGTGCTCAAGCTTGGTTTGTTTAGTATCGAGCCGAGTCTCGAGTTTTATTTATCGAATATTTCGAGCTCACGAGCTTATTCGAGCTTTAATCGAACCCAAACAAGCTTTCTAAATTTAAATATATGTTTAGAATATTGATTATTTTATTTTAAAAATAAATTATTTTATTCATAATAACACAATATATTTATTGATTTCTTAGAACAAATAAAAATAGTTAGAGATTTAAAACAATAATTACTAATTATAGAAAGAAAATAATTATATCTAATTAATAATTTTATATTTTCAAAGTAAATCAATTAACGAACTTGTTCACGAGCTAACGAGCCGAATACTATCATGCTCAAACTTGGTTTGTTTAGCTAACGAACTTCACTAAACGAACTCGAACGAACTTTTATCGAGCCGAGCTCCGAATAGCTCACGAATAGCTTGGCTCATTTACAACCCTAATCTTATGCCGTCAAATCGTTCAAACCAATGAAGTAGGTATATTTATATTTGTAAACTCATTAATTACCATGATAAATACATTCATATAACTAATTATCAAATTCCAAGATTATTGAATAAGGATAAATAAAAAATATATCATATTTTATTCTCAAATTGTGAGCTATGACACTTATTAAAAGTAAGAAAAAATTGCTAATGGAACACTTAAAAAGAACGAATGGAATATTTATTTTGAATATATCAATTGTTAAAATAAACATCCTATGTGTAACTCAAACTTTAAATGAGTTTGTCAGTTGCTATAATGTCTGATCAGACCAGAGAAGGAGTCAAACTAAATAATTTGTAATAAGTTCTTATTGTCGATATATCATTTTGATCACCAACTTATCTATTTTCTTTTTGAATTCAAAGTGTGATTTGAATAGTTAAGCTTGGCAATTAGTGGTTTTCCAAACTATTTAATTTGTTTTAGAAAGGATTGTATATATAATCAAAAACACCACCTAATATCTTGTTTTTGCTTTAATTCTTAATTTAATTATTCACTTTGTGTCTGCTTCACTACTGTCAATACTTTGATAACGAGCAATGTAGAAAATCTTCCCTAGAGGAGGAAAGTTTTCAATCAATTAAAAGTAACCTGCATATCCAATAATTTGGTAACTCATATTTCCAAAAGAATATATAATCTAGAGATTGCACTATTGAAATTATGTTAAGGAGGCGTTTACATTTGATAATTAATCTAAATAACTAATCCGTTGTTTACCTAGATGGATTGAAACTTTAAAATATTCCAAAGCTTTTGATAATTTCCATCACTTGAGTTAGTTTTACTTGATTCATATCTCTTGAAAAAGTGAGATTGAAGAAATCCTAGTAACGAGGATAAAAATACCCAATTATATATCTTATCATTTATAAAAAGTAAATGCTACTAATAAGATAATTTTTTTGATTAATTGGAAAATGAAATTCAAGCCCATTATATTCGTTTTGACAACACATTCACCACCAATCAGATCTCGTTTGACCCTCCAAATTATTATTATTATTATTATTATTATTATTATTATTATTATTATTATTATTATTATTATTATTATTATTATTATTATTATTAAACTTTTTTTCTGAACCAATTGGACCCAAATAATACTTCAAGCGCAGCCCAAAACCCTATACTCTAGCCCATTAATATTTATATATGTGTGTGAATCCAAAATTGATTTTGATGAATACAGTTAATTAAGGAAAGAAAAGAAGAATTGTTTGGCGCAAATGCGTGGGGTGAGTGAAAGAGTTTGCTCATTCTTAATCAGTCGTATTATAAGTTTATAAATTGTTGATAAGAAGTGATGGTCTATTAATCTCAAATTCTACTTGAATTTGAGAGGACAAGAAATTTGGCTACTTCCAATTTCAGTTACAATTCAGCCTTGAGAGTGTTTAATACGACAAACATTAAATCTACGGTCTGCTTCGCATGTAGCTCCACCAAGTGGTGAATTGCCAACCACATATATGGACGTGTCGTCTATTCTCTTCTCACTAGAATATTATATAACACACATTTTCGTATTTAATTCGATAAACACAAAATTATACAAAATTAATATATTTAGATCAAAGAACAATTGTGCTAGTTCGATTTATATTTATCACCTCATTATACTCTTCAATTTGAGTTCTTGAACGATTATTGAACGTTCTTCTAAGAATGTGGAGGGAATGTGGTTATTTGATCTATTTGAACTTGATGTTTTGATTTGATAGCGTTCATCTGATAGACATTGATCTTATTTTCAGATCGACTGTTGGATTTGATTTGATGTGCTGAACTGAATTGAGATTTGATAACGTTACTTCGGTCTTGTTTTCAAATTGAATATTGGATTTGATTTGATGTGTTGATTAACGCATACATATTTTATCATGTATATAATTTGTTTTCAAGATGAATATTCTATGATCCAACATCCTAAATTTTTGAGTGGTATTGGTTCGATGATTATTGTTTATAAAGAATATGATATTTATAATCCATCAACGGGATGGGCTCCATTTGGTTCTTTTTTGGATGATAAATTATCTACTTAACTCAGTGGTTAGAGTATTGCTTTCATATGGCGGGAGTCATGGGTTCAAATTCAATAGTGGGTAGAACTTATTAGATACCGGAATATCTCTAACTTTGAACATCAATGCGGAGAGTTTCCACTTGTTTCGAATTGAACGTCGTCTTTAGGATAATTTGGAGATAGAATTGAATATTGAAGAATGACTTGAATTTAGAGAAGACTTCATAAAGATTTCATCCAATGCTTGAGCTCTTCAATTATTTTTGTGATGATTATGAGCCTCCTAAACCCCCACATTTATAGTTGAAGGAAAATTTAATTTAGGAAATTTAGGGATGGACTTTAGGCTTAAGCCAACATAATTAGGCCTAGGGCTGAGGTGCGACAAGATCTTCTTGATTTATTTCCTTTTATGCATATTATAATATATGATAACTTTTAATTATACCATAAATCCATATAATTAAATACCAATTATATATTTTTATTTACCTTTAAAATTATATTCCAAAATATATAATTCGATACTTAACTATTGAAAAGACGATAAAATTTTAAATGTTTACAATTTCATAGCGCAACATGCAACCAATCAAAATGAAAATGGTGGAGTTAATTAGAGGAGAAAAACATCTACCTTAGTTGTAGACACTAATATTAATCATCATCTACTTGGAAAATCAGTTCAGACATGACCATTAGCTATATATGTTATACATTTGGCTGCAATATTCTCCAACGAGTGAATTATAGTGAGAAAGCTCCTTAGTGTAGGAAATATGAATAGATATGTAATTCTAACATATTTTTCATATTTATGTAATACAATCTAATTAATATATCGCATACTATTAGTTTAGCATATTTCATTGTTTAACCAACCCCTATATATATATATGGTAAATATATTTATTTAGACATCTTTCATTGAAACGTAGCACAAGAAGGGTTCTAGTGCTACATAGTAATCTGCGTAGTACACAAAACACAAAACTGTAGCACAACCGAAATTAAATCTCAACTAGTGATCTAACAAATCAAAGATCCAGATTTATTCATATTTCCTACCTGAACCATCTTTTATATATATATATTATATTACAGAATCACAGATGCACTTTAGCAAATGAAACACTTAATATTATATTTGCAATTATGGTTCACATCATCAAATCAAGGCTACTTTTGCTATTTCAACGGAAGAAAGATAACAATTCAGATGTTCTGCACCTTGTAAACATGTAATCACAATTCAATTTAGATATAAGTGGCACATATAGTGGAACAAGTACTAATGGAAGCACCAATAAAAAGTAAACAAAAGAACAACATGATATGATTACCAAATTCAACGATAACACACCTACATCTGGAGGGTCTCGCCTAGAGGAAATGATTTACTACCTCAAAATATAGATGGCTTAGATAATAAGACTCGATCTCACTTTGCCTAAAGAATTTCCCAAACCTCCACCAATGGTAATTTTACTAATTATGCATGCAACACACATAACTTTGATGTGAAAGAGGTTCGTTAACCACACAATCCCTATTCTAAAGAATTCAAAACTCTTTACAAGTGAATATGAATAACTGCTATCAGTGTACGCTCTAAACAAAGTACTGCAATTAACATAAATACTCAAAACCTATCGGAGAGATTGTGAATGAGAATAACAAAAGGCTTCACAGTTTATTTGACATATGTTTCACTTTAAAAACCTTAGGTCTCTTCAAACTTATGTTGTTGAAGAAGATATCTAATCCATCTTTAGTCTAAGGAAGTATACTCGAATATATATTTTGAAAGATCACTATATAGAGCTCGAATATATTTTGAAAGATCGATCTATTAGAAACAATTTTCTTCTTGGATTATTTCTTTATTGAAGAATATATCTAACCCAACTTTAGTCAAAGGAATTGTATCCATAATATTCTCTCTATCCCAATATTCATGACACGTTTTATTTTTTGGACTGTCCCCATTAAGTTGGTCTGTTTTTAAAAAAGAAAATATTTTTTACTCTAAAAAATGCTTTGAATTTCGTATCACCCACTACTTTATACATAAAACACAACTCTTCTTAATCTACGAACATTTCATTCTCGAACATTTATGCATCGAAACTTCTTTATACAGCACATCCTAAACCTTCGCGAGAAAGTATACACTTGCACTTTTTATTTCAAAGACCATTCGCTTTGTGGTCAATGTCTCCTCCTCCACGGTTACATCATATCACTTCTTTTTTCAGATGAAAAGTAAAAGTTCTCTGCAATCGCAGAAAGGCACAATTATCTCAATCATTTCAACAATTTTCCTTTGCATGCCAATTTTACTGTATGTCGACAAATATCTAAACTTTTTTAAGAACCCACAAATATCTGAACTCTTGAAAGAAACTCTTATTATTATATCAAGAACTATTTTATATAAGAATAAATAAATAAATAATGTTTCCGGATGCATAAACCTTCTAAATTTGGCCTTCAAAAGAAAAAGAAAAAAAAAACATACTGAATTTCCACTATAGAACAAATAATTTTGAGTAAATTGGTGGCCGGAGGAGTACCGGTCGAACCACAGAACTTATTCAAAATTCCCCCCCAAATTTTGTGATTAGGGTTTAAATTTGGTTGTTGGGCGTCGGAGGCAGTTAACATATGCAATGGATAGCACAAACGGATTGGAGCAGACGTTTCAGGACGGCAAAATTTACCGCCATGTCAATGCTCTCATTGTTGCCCATCTCCGCGACAGCAATTTCAATCAGGTAAGTCTCGCCAACAATTTATCTCACCATATTCTATTTGCCTCTCTGCTTGTGTGGTTAAAATACTTCATTTTGTTCCCAATCGAGTTGATAGAGGGAATTATTGGACTTGCTTTGAGTTTGGTCGGGTTCACACTTATGCTGAAATCTGGAAGTTAATTTGTGTTAATGTGAGTTTAGTTATGCAAGATATTATAAGTTATAGCCTTTAATATAGCATAATTTGGGAGGTTTCCAGACTGAATAAAGGTAACTCATAGTTCTGTACTTGCATTTGAAGGCGTATACTATTGCCTCAATCTACAGTATACTGGTAGCTTGTAGAAATGCACATATGTGTTCTTGTTATCAACATTTAGCTAATTTGGTGTTTTTGAGTTACGGTTTTCAAGTTTCCTTATTAAATTAATTCAGCCATAAAATTTCAGAAGTCCGAAATGTTGGTAGTAATCACAAAAAGTATAAAATGAATTTTAAGTAGCCCTAAAATTACCTGCAATTTACGTGATCAGTATTGTTTTGCACATTTGATTATACCAGCAGTTGTGAAAGTCCTAGTTGCTGATTTTGTTCTTCTCCTATGCAGGCAGCAAGTGCCGTTGCATCAGCCACAATGACACCTCTAAATGTCGAATTTCCTCCCAACAAGCTCCTTGAGTTGGTAGCCAAGGTTTGTACCTTTTGGTCGTAATTTTGCTTTCAACAATAAATTCAAAAAAGATTTACAACTTCTGAGAATTAGGAAAATAAAGATAAAAGATATGTAGTAGTTTTAAGTGGTCAACAGGGTCTTGCAGTGGAAAAAGATGAGAAGTTAAGAGGTGTATCTTCAACTACACTATTTGATTCAAACATACCTTCAGCATATGGCTCGGTACCTGCTCCACGAATTGTTTCTATGGATTTCAGGTGTGCCATTTTGTGCTAGTTTAATCATTGAAATTCATGCTGTGCTTGTTTGGTGTGGAAATGATGGATATGTTTCTTTGAAATATTTTTTGATTTGTCTCTGATGTCTTTTGAGTTTTGACAACCTCAAACAATCTAATGCATCTCTGATTAGTAAGAACAACATGTAATAACTATCAAGTTAGTCTCGGATGAACAACAGAAATAGGTTAAGTGAGTTTTTTTATTGAAGGTCTTCGATATGCATGTTTGGAGATTATACGGGTTTTTTATTTTCTGAGTCATTATCCTGTTCTGAAACTTCCAGTTATATATATACATGCGTGTGTGTTTGTTGAGGGAGAAATTCAGAAATAGGTTAAGTGAGTTTTTTATTGAAGAAGGACTTTGATATGCCTGTTTTGTAATTTGTACGAGTTTTTTATTTTCTGAGTTTATCCTATTCCGAATCTTTCAGTTATTTTAATTTCTTATGCTTTCCTTTTCCCTCATTCTAAAGCTCAGTTTTGGGTGGCATCAAGAGATGCTTTGGTTTTTTCTGTTGTTCTAACTGTAATGGCTAGAAGTGATGCTGATATAATGATCCACATAAAAGGGCCACATATCCTAAATGTGATGTTATTAATGGTTAAGAATAACACAATTTCTTTTCATCAGTGCCGTGTATGATGTCAAAGGAGCATCAAAGAGTTTCCCAAAGCATGAAACCCGGCATATTTCAGAGCACAAGGTCTGATATCACCATAAGAAAAAATTCTTGTGTGCATACTTCTGTTTGATTTAACAAATTAGAGACAGCTGACCCCCCTCTTGTTTTTTTTTTTTTTAAAAGAATGTAGCTAGATGTGCAAGATTTAGTCCTGATGGAAGATTTCTTGCAACTGGAAGTGCTGACACATCAATAAAGCTCTTTGAGGTTAGATCCTAATTGTTAAGCATGAACTTATCACATTATTTTATCGAACTCATTGGTCTCTGGCTCCCTGAAACTGAAACAAATATATCATAGGTATCAAAAGTCAAACAGATGATGCTTCCAGATCAAAGAGATGGTGGCCCTGTGCGGCCTGTTGTAAGGACATTTTACGACCATCTACAAGTAAGTTTTGTAATGAAGAAAGTGGTTGTATCTTGTAGTCTTGGGCTCCTGAATCGCATGACTCTCTGTATTATGGAATAATGATGATTTTGCTCCATCTTGTTTCATTTTTTCAGAATTGTGCTTTTGAATGGAGACAGTGAAATGTATTTCTTTGTTTATAATGCCTTATTTTGCTTTGCAGCCAATAAATGACTTGGATTTCCATCCTCACAACACATTTTTGATTTCTGGGGCCAAAGATCACACAATAAAGTATGATCCCAAACCTTATGGCTATTGTTTTTATGTGTAGAGTCCAATAGACAAGTTTGCAAGCTGACCTTCAAAAAAGTTTAGAGGATTTAGATTCAAGTAATTATTGTTGGACTATTGCCAATCCTATTGCTCAACATGGAAAGATAAAGAAACTATTGAAAATTTAACCTAAAAGTATGCTTTAGATTAGTTATTGAATGCCTAATGTTGTTCTTGTGATGCTTGTTTGAATGGCAGGTTCTTTGATTTTTCAAAGACAGTAGCAAGGAAAGCTTTCAAAATTATTCAGGTTATCATTTGTCCAATTTATATTCACTAGTTGGACTTCCTTTTTTAGAGCAACTTATTGTGTGTGATCTCTTGTCTAAACTTATTCAGTTGAATTTACAGGATACTCACAACGTGAGGTCTGTATCATTTCATCCCTCAGGAGAATTTCTTTTGGCAGGTTATTACATATTTTGAAATCTAAAATACAACTGCAATTGAATATCTAACCAGAATCCAGAAGTGTTTACTTAATGACAGGAAAATAAAAGTAATCACTCTTTGAGACAATGTTTATAAAATAGAACTGGTCACCAGGAAAGGGTTACCCCTAAACCAAAAAGTTAACCATGATTTAGGAAGGGGCTTTTTTCTGTTTAATTTAATTGTTTCATGATATGCTAAATATCCTGTAAAATGCAAGTGTTTGGTACAATATTTTTATCTGAATGATCTGATGATCTAATTTGATCACAGGAACTGACCATCCTATTGCACACTTGTATGACGTCAATACTTTCCAGTGCTATCTATCAGCAAATGTTCAAGAGACTAGCAATGGAGCAATAAACCAGGTAAAGCCTACCCTGTTCTGCTCCAGATAAAGATATCGATTATCAATTATCATAATTCTTTTATCCATCAAATATCTACTTTTTCGTACAGGTCAGGTATTCGTCAACTGGTGGCATCTATGTAACAGCTTCAAAAGATGGATCTGTTCGGTTGTGGGATGGGGTGACGTCCCAGTGCGTCCGTTCAGTTCTTAGTGCTCATGGAACAGCTGAAGCTACTAGTGCAACTTTCACGAAGGATCAAAGGTAGGGGTCTATCGTGTCATTGTTTATAAGAAAATTTGTAAGTGGTACACTGGTATAATACAGGGACATCTCCTTCATGATAATAACTTTCAGTGTCCTAAACTTCTAGTGCCGCCTAAACAAAAATATATTCGAGGAATTTTTGACAGACAAAGATAGCAAGATGAAAATAGAAAACTATAAGTTATACTGTTTTACAGACAAACTAACATTGGGGCATATTTTCACAATCCTAAACTTAGGTCTAAGAATATATAAGCTTTCTGATGCCACATATTCCTTTCTAACGAGCCCCAGCCATCTGGTCTATCCTCAGCATTTTATTTGTTAAAGTGATAATCAATGTTTAAATTATTCTTCCTGAATTTTCGTAATGTTCTGATATTTCACAAGGAACTTGGGCCATTTCTCTCACCTCTTGATCTATTTCATAGGTATGTTCTTTCTTCTGGAAGAGATTCCAAAGTGAATCTTTGGGAGGTTGGGACAGGTAGGCTAGTCAAACAATATCTCGGAGCCACACATACACAACTGCGGTGCCAGGTATGTTAACATTTCTGCCGGCTCTAGTTGAACATTTGTTATTAATACTTATTGTCCTAGTCTTTCATCTGCCAGCAGCTTCTGTATTTTCAACAAAATTTATCATAAATTGCGACACCTTATTTCAGCTCAGTTATGTGCAACACTCTAGAGCTTATTTTCTGTGTTATGAAGAATATACTTTGTTGAGTGAAAATGTGTAAGGTTGTAAGTATGTGCTCTTTGAAATCCAAAAACCTTAATTGTGTTCGTCCCATAATGTTGTAAAGACTTTCTTAATGTGACTCATGCTGATTGATTTTGATAAATTCTGCTCCACTTTCCTACTGCAGGCTGTTTTTAACGAAACTGAGGAATTTGTACTCTCCATCGATGAATTAACCAATGAGGTATTTGGCTAAATAATTGGTTGGCGTGAATTTAGTAAAGATATTCCTCTGGTGATAGATTTTATGTTTGCGGTGCAGATTGTTATCTGGGATGCTCTTACAGCGGAGAAAGTTGCTAGATGGCCTTCGAACCATATGGGAAGCCCACGTTGGCTCGAGCATTCACCAGTCGAGGCAGCATTCGTCACCTCTGGAACAGACAGATCAATTAGGTTTTGGAAGGAGACGTGATGCAACTATCCGAGGTTGTCTACGCTCATGTGCCCTCTTGTTGGTTTGTTTCTTGCTAAGCATCATTTCTTCGATCTATAATGACCTAACTTTGATTTTGACTTCAAACAATGTTTGAAGGTAGTGGAATAGTTGTGATTTTGGTCCCAAGTTTGGATATCCTGTCTTATTGCAGTGATCAGTTGCTGGAGTTTGTAGAATGTTATATAATGAAATGTAACAGATTATGAAGAATATAGTATATGATTGCAGAATGATCAAGATAGGCAATTTTGGTTTCTGATCAAGTTCATGATTCAAACAACTCTGAATTATTTTCTGGGTAACTTTGCATGCTCAAAAATCAGAATGGAAATTTGGTCGAGCTCAAGATCCAGTAAAAACTAGAAGCAGACAATCCAAATTTATGGTCATCCTGATATTTTCAAACACACTAACAAAACCAATTGCAGCTGCATAAAGTGACCATGCAACAGAAGCAAGCTAAGATGGTATAAAAACATAAGATTCAAGAAAGAAAACCAAAAACATAAGTTATTAATTGAGGCAAAATCTAGGCCTAGCATCTATCTCGGAATGATCCAACATTGTGTAATAACCTTTTTTATTTCAGCAACATAGGAAATAAATCCTTGACAAAGGGTGAGTTGCCAAGTTCTTGAAAGAAGTCTGGTGGGAGCGTAGGTCACATTCCTCACAAAAATGCAGTTGAATGGAGTAAAGCTCTATAAGCATCTAAATGGAAACTATAGAATTTGAACGCAGCAGCTTCGCGTATAGCTGTGATGAAGCCTGAAATCGCAGCAGGTAACTGTTACTGTCTGTCAAACATGATAGTATCCAAGGAGAAAAGCAATATAGATTAATAGATGGACATTGTTTACTAATAATGATAAATTAAAGATCTACCAACTAATATTCCTTGAACAATGCTAACATAGAAAAAGCACTTCACAGAGCAGCAGCGAAACAAAAATAGAGTGAGGTGATGCCAACATACAAAACATAAGAATCACAGGAAATAAGACGACCGAGAAGAATCTAATGCTGAAATTATCAAGAGCGAGGACTAACAGGTACCGAGGTTTAAAAACAAAGAAACTATACTTCGTAAAACTGGCTCATAAAAAACACTATGGATTATTTTCTCATGCTTAACAAATATCCGTGTATCCTTTATCATCTTTGCGGATAATATGCACGGTGTGAATGATACATGTACATGCTTGGGTGAGACGCTGCGTAAGTACGTGTTTGATTATCCCCATTCATTGCTCAACATCTCCATTGTATACAAATATATATGGAATGCATTCCTCAATATTCTGGCCCTAGCAGAGACTGTTTCATGCTCTCTCATTGAGTTGATCGGGTTTATCTCATTCTTTCATGGTAGTTATCAAGTTCAGTGCTACAAATTATGAACCGAAGGATAATGCCACATATGAATGACATCCAAAGACAGATCATAATCAAAAGCAAAAATCTATAGGTCAACAAAAATGGCAAGCATCAAATCCGTAAAAAGTGCTGGAATCCAGAAAAAAGAACAGAGAACTCACATTAGGAGTTCAACATCCATCTCTCCCCAAAATTTTGACTGTCACACAAAGAAAGGCCGTAGGATATTAATAAGCACGCCGCTTCATCTTCTTTGGCTTCTTCACAAAACTCAACCTAATCTGCTTAAGCCGTCTCCTCTTCCTAGCCATCTTCTCAGGTAGCGTCTCCCTCTTCTTCTCCTTCTTCACCTTAGTAGCCTTTTCCTTCACAAACCTAGGATCAACCTTGTACGGCTTCGGCTCCACAGCCAGCCCGTTGCTCTCAGCCTCCTTGTAAAGTGCATTAGCCTTATCAAGACGTCCATGAGCACACAGCTTCCCCATCAACAAGTCGTAAGTCTTGATCCCCGGCTTGCAGCCATCCTCCTTCATCATTGCAAAAACACTCATAGCATGATCAATCCTCTCAACCCCACACAAAATCTTCAAGAACTCATAATAAGCCTTTGTATCTAGCACCTCCCCGAACCCCGCGGACTTCATCCTATCAATCATCTCATCCCCTTCACCAACCCGCGCAGCCTGATATAAACTCTTTATCAACACGAGAAATGTGGTCTCGTTAGGGTAGCACCCTGACCTCCCCATAGTAGAGAACAAGTTCAACGCAACCGAGGTCTTCCTAATCTTGCAGTAATTAGTAAGAAGCACATTAAACGTCTCCACATCGCAAGGAACACCGTTCCTCTCCATCTCAATCAACACATTCCTAGATTCCTCATCAAGCCTAAAGGGATCCTTCTTCCTACAAAGCGTGCAAACGCAGTCTAAAATCGAATTGTACGCATGCGTACCTATCTCGAATCCACCCCTCTGCATTTCACCAAGCAATCTCTTAGCTTCATCCAACTTCCCATCCACACACCAACCATCTATCAATGCATCACATATATACTCATCTGGAAAGAATTCATTTGCTAAATCCTTCACAATTTTTTCGGCATAGCTCGCGTAGCCACGCTGGCAGAGACCCGAGACAATCAGCTTCAAAGAATCCATATTTCTCACAAACCCATAATCTTTCTCCATCCTCTCAAACAATGCAACAGTCTGCGACGGCCTACCGGCCCGAACCATTCGATCAACGAGGGATTCGAGAGATTTAACCCCAGCCACTCCATGGCCATCCACAAGAACTTCGTGGGTAGCTTTAAAATCCTTCCTCCTCCCAAAATAATCGACAAAATAGGAGTAAACCTCATCGTTTGATTCAAAACCAGGCCTAGATTTGGCCCATTTGAGGAAATCTAGCGCCATACGGCCCGCATCAGGGGAACTATTGAGTGTGGAGAGGAGCACCGCGGGGCTAATCTGGACGTGGGAGAATGAAAGATCGAATCTTTTCGGGAGAGGGAGGGGTTCCGCATCTGGGTTTTTCTGGAGCTCATCGGAAAGCAATTTAGCGACTGTATCTTCGTTGTCTCCGGATTTTTCAGGGTTTTGATTGGGGGAATTTGCAGCTGCGTCTGGCTTGTCTGTCTGTGAGGAGAAATTTCTGATGGAGAACCAGTGGCGTCGGTTGGCGGAGAAGGCGTTTGAAGTGAGGAATTCTGGGCGGCGAAGCAGCGGAGACGGCGGCTGACATCGAGGGGCGGGGATGGGGTGGTGGATGAGAGAATTGAGGGAGGCGGAGAAGCAGCGGAGGAGGAGCTTGCGCAGGTGCAATGGAGAGAGCGGAATGTTGGGCTTCCGCATTTTCAGTGTGTGAAGTGTGAGTGTGAAAGGGGAGGGTTCTGGGGTTTTGGAGATAGAAGACCAGTGATCAGCTGCGACGAGGTGCAGAGAACTAAGGAGAGGATCTCACTTTCAGCCGTAGATTATTTGAATAGACCAAAAAGCAAAAAGACAAAAGGGCAATACTATTAGTTTATGAACTTATAGTAAGAGAGTATTTGTCTATTTGAGAAATTTCTACTCCTTCCGTTCTTTATAAATATATTACGAGTGAAAAATATGAATCATTAAGTGAATTGAGTATACGTAAAATTATTAATTTTTTAGTGAGATTCATATCTATAAAAAAATGATCGATTTTTGTGGACATATTGAAATGAAATTAAATAAATAAATATGAATCATTAAGTGAATTGAGTATACATAAAATTATTAATTTTTTAGTGAGATCCATATCTATAAAAAATGATCGATTTTTGTGGACATATCGAAATGGAATTAAATAAATAAATATAGTAGATGAAAGGAGTATCTAATTTTTTATTTTCTTTAAATTTTTTAGGACTACTTCCATTAATTTTGAGCATGTTTCTTCCAAAGTTTGTTTGATCGCCATTTCTTTTGAAAATAAATAATTATATGCACTTTTGACCTAGCGGGATTAGGCATTTGAGTAGTATTATTCGAATAGTTTATAGTATATTTAATTTAATACATCTGTTGCTAAACCATTGAAATAAGATGTTACATAATTCATTTCACAACTAAAAAATTACTATAACTTATTTTAATATATAAAAAGGTGTTTTATGTCTTTCCACAGTTACAAAATTGGTGGATATGATATAGGAGTATGGAGATATGGAGATTTGGGTGATGTAGAAGTGGCCTTCAGATAAGCGGAGAAGACAACGGTTTTATTCCTCGTGGACACTGGCCTGCTTCGCCGGAAAACTCTCATCTCCGGTGGCGCACGACTGAGTTCTGCTGTAAGGTAACACAATTATCACCATTCACAATTCCATGCATTTGAGCTGTTGCTTCTTATCATTGTCGAACTGCAACCATCCTTTTTCGAGATTAAGGTTGTTTTATCTAGGAATAGTAGTATCAAATTAGTGCGAATTGCAAAATTGTTAAAACTAATGCGTCGTGTTGAAGAAATATTGCTATTCATGCGATGCGACTATGAGTGTGCTGCTCTCAAGAAATGAACTCTTCTTCAAGCTATTTTGGGAGAAAAATGTGCAACTGCTGTAATAAGCCATAGAATTAATTTGAAGAAATGGGAGTCCAACTAATTCGAGCTTGTATATTTATATGGAGAATGGAGCTTGTGGTAAAATCTATTTTTTGTTTGGCATGATTGCACAGACGTTTTTTACTCTTCATGATTTGTATTGTTTTAGGATGCTGATTCATTGCCTTAGTTCCATATCTTGTAATAATTTTATCATTTTCATTGTTCTTCATTGGATGCGTTCCTTCGCATTTCTATGTTGATGAACAGATTTAATAGAATCCATGTATAAGTTAAAAAAATTAATGCCTTGATCAGATAGTTTTGCCTTGTTAGTTTGAAGCAGATATGGTGTCACTGCTTACATTATCATCAATCCATCATGGATGGCCAAGTTCATCCACTCAGGTTTCAGTCTTAATTCATATTTACATCACTTATCTATTGCAAGTTTTCATTTTTCTTTGTTCTTATATTTTTGAGTGTATGCTTATGCATCAGCTAGGTCTGTATAGGCACGGTCAGTTTCGAAGAAGTATCTCCTTCATTGTGAGGTCTGAGCATTTGCCTTCAACTTCAGCTTCTCCGTCCCAAGGTACCTTGTTTCGAAGTAGCTGTATGTAAGTTATGATTAATACACTTTTGTTCGCCTGTTCACTTTAAGAAGAGTATCAAAAAGCTTATACTTATGCACATAGACACCGTCCCAACTGTCCTGTATTTCTGTTCTTTAAGATTAAATGGCCAGAGTCAAAACTTGAAATGAACAAAATTCTACTATTTCATCTCTTCTTAGAAGATATAGAAAAATATACTTATTTGCATTTCTTGTTCGGATAGGAGCTTGAATTTTAAGACTTTTTTGGGTTGAAATTAACACACTACTTTAATGGTCATGACAGATGGACCCGGAAGACGCCAAATCCTGGCCGTGGGACTGACAGTAGCCCCTTGGTTATTTACGTCTCAGCAGGCAGCAACATGTACGTAATTTCTTCAGGAACTTACCCTTCAACTCGTAAGATAGTCATAAACTCTTCACAGTTACTTTCCATCAGCTCTGATCTTTTACAAGAAAGAATTGTCTTTTCTGGGAAACATTGTTTCATATTATATACTTGTCATAAGAAGTTAGGTCAATTTTCTTACATCCAAATATTCTCTGTATTGTTGTTGTTATCATTTACAATCCAACTTATTACCCTCATCATTGGCGTTCGTTTAGGTAGAGTGGGATTATAACGATCTGCAATTGGGAATGATGCCAATTTAGAATGTTCAAAACACTTTTTTAGTTATAGCATCTATTCTTTGAGCTATATGTCCGATGTGCTAAGAGTATACCGTTGATGTGGCTCAGTTGCTGCAGAAACAAAGAAGGGATTTCTGCCCGTCACAGATAAGAAGGATGGATACACTTTCCTGTACCCCTTCGGGTGGCAGGTGTGCTACCTCGTAACCTTTTCTGTTCTTCATCACATTTCATCATCAAACGTTTCCCCTACATTGAGTATCGAGCATCCTTTCATCCCATTCAAGTTCATTATTTATCTCGTTGGTTGGATCAGGAGGTTGTTGTTGAAGGGCAAGACAAGGTCTTCAAAGATGTTATCGAGCCTCTTGAAAGCGTGAGCGTAAATATAATCCCCACTGCCAAACAAGACATTCGTGACTTTGGACCCCCACAGGAGGTTTGCAAATCATTATGTATTGTAATTATGCTGCTAAAATATCGTACGAGCTATGTTATCAAATGACTCTCGTACTACTTAATATAATTGTGGACTTTTTGTTCGAACATTGTTCTTCTAGGTTGGTGAAACTTTGATTCAGAAGGTCTTGGCTTCTCCTACTCAGAAAACAAAGCTGATTGAGGCAGCAGAGGTAGTTTTTTTCTCTTTCTTCCAATTTTCTTGTAATCATAAGCAAGATCTTGATATTGTTTTGACACGCATGCAAATGTGATCATGTAATCTTGAATAAGTGAATGTGAGTCAGTTCAAGTTACTGCCTTGATATTATTGTTCCGAGTCAATCTATGTACTTGGCTTCATAGTCTACAACATACCAACAAATTTGGAGCTTCGTCTTTGTCATTTGAAATTTAATCTTTTACCAATTGTCGGAAGTTATGGAAAGAAATCTTATGGGTAACTTTTCCCTGGTCGTCTTGCAGCACGACGTGGAGGGGAAAGCATATTACACGTTCGAGTTCATTGCACAAGCTCCAAACTACACCCGTCATGCTTTGAGTACCGTCTGCATTGGCAATGGTACGTAACAGGCTTCGTTCTTGCTCATAGTTCCGATTCAAATACTTCCAAATACGGATTTTAGTTAAAAAATAGTATAATCTTTATCTAGGATTTTCCTTCCACTATTGAACCATATCAACAGTGGGATTGTACCACAGCCATTCTACCATGGCATCATACAAACCTTATCCCATGTAAAAACTCACTAATTCCATTGCAGGACGGTTCTACACGGTGACAACAGGAGCGAACGAGAGGAGATGGGGGAAGATGAAGGATCGACTGAAAACCGTGGTCGATTCTTTCCAGATCTTCAATGTCTGAAAGGTGGGGATGTGTGTGTTGGTTCTTGTTCATTTTTAACATTAACTAGAGGCTTTTGGATCAGTGTAGATATGAGCAATTTTCTCTCAACAACTACTAGTCTCTGCACATTCCCTTTATGTGTCCAAAGATATGCATGAATTTAGCTCAACTGCAAACTTCCTCTGTACATGGTGTATCTTGTCAAATTCTTGACTTGAGTTTTTTTTTTTTGGAGTGAGATTGTTGATTTGAGTTGAGATTGTGAGTTTTCACTACAAAATATAGTCTAAATTAATTCTAACAAAGTTGTGAGATATTTGGCATTGTTTATTAAGCATAGTATTTAGTACCATTTTGTGATGGCTAAAAATAGGGGAATGATTGAAGGTACACACTGTGTCTAATGATTATATACCATCTTTCTGTAATTATATTCTTATTTTTTTCTAGATGTGATGCAATTCTGATTCTTACAATGACAATTGGGAGTGTGCCAAATTTGTTCTATTTCACGTTGCTTTTCTTGGCTAGCAAAGAAATTAAGGCTACATTCCTAAATGTTCTCGAAAATGATTTTATTTTCCAGAAAAAATATTGTGGGAATTATTTTTTTAGCGGGTAGATTAAAATTGAGCATCAAACTCTATAGCTCATTATATAAAGGTGATGTATGTCACGAAACTATAGGAGGCTATAGTGTGAGATTTTATTATAGTATAGGTCTATAGAGATCTAGTAAAACAAAATGTGAATTTACAAGGATATGAATGTTTTTTTTATCAAAATCGTCATAACCCCATATTAAGTACAATGAATTTTTTATTAAAAAACTTTATTTTATTGTTGTTCGTCGGAAAATGATGGGGTTTTTTCACTTGATTTGGTGGAATAAAAATCTATTCTTAAAACATTTTGTTTTGATGATGTCATTACTTTGTGTATAGCATGTCATGTATGAGGAAATATTATAAAATGTGAGTAGAAAATGTTTGAGGTGAGAAAGAAGGCGTGCGTGATGACAAAAAAAAAGAGAGAGGCGTAAAATGCCTTATGCTAGATTGCTAGTTAGAGGGAATAATGTTCGAACTTTCCATTTTTAATTATGTTTTCTTCGACATTATTATACATAACATCAGCAGAACTGGAATGTATAGAACTATTAAAATGAGCTGGTCTTCTGTATGCACGTATATAATGTGTATATCAAAAAACCAGCGCTGGTTAATAAAAATCGGCGCTGGTTTTTAGAATTACACAGTACGTACTCAGTGCATGCATACGAGTTTTTGTGTAAATAATAGACAAATTAACTTTGTGTTTTATTTCAAGGATATAATATTTCAGATAATTCTACATGCGAAATGAATTTCTATAGTGAAAGATGAAACGATTTAAAATTTATCATACGAAGTTATTGGAACAATCAAATGATTTGAGTTTAAATGTATAAAAATTAAGGCTCAGAATAATCCGTTCAAATAGAGTATTCTTTTTTTATTTAGCACTATAGATTTAGGAGTTTTAAGTAAATATAGCTAGGTATACTCGATAGTTGTTTTCACTTTTAAAAAGTAAATAGTGAGTGTGTGTGTGTGTGTGTGTGTGTTGGAATAAAATCATTTTAAAGCAGGCAAAAAAGCATTAATTGGAATGATATGATTGGTACTAATTATTCATATTAATGTGATGAGAATCGGAGCCTGGAAATAAAAGAACATTTGGAGATCATAGCGTTAGAGCATGTTTTGTCGATTCTATTGCAAGATACTATAGTTTATCTAATATTTCCTAGCTAAACCTTTTTTATATTGGATAAATGTTTTATCGATAGTGAAAAAGAAGCTGCAACTTTATTTTTATTTTTATTTTGAATTCATGGGAATTTGCACCTTACGTTTACGTGTAATAGTCTGCAAACCACATAGGATGAGTAAATCATATTTGAAAAAATTAGGTATGAGCTCAAATCCATAGAGACGTTAGTGTAATTCGAACCTATGACCTTTTTACTACAAAAATCCAATTTGTCATTTGTTCCTCCCAAAGGGACATAAACACTTTTAGAAATATATTATGGCTTGTTTGCTGTGGATGATAAAGGTGTATAATAGACTACATAATTCATATTTTGTTTGCATCAAATAAAAGATCTATGTCATTTTATATAACACATCCCAACTGGGATAAATAATACATAATGTAATTATAATATATATTAATTTATTATTAAAATAGATTAATCATAATCACATCAATTATATTTAAAATTGTAAAAATATTTTAGGAATTAAAATTTTGTACATAATTTTAATACGTTATATCAAATAATGAATTGTGTATTACATGTATTATCTTATATACTGAAAATACTCCAATCATATATTATCATATATTACTGTCTTATTGTTTACTATGTAGTAAATAAGACAAGGCCGTACACGTATGAAATTCATGGGCATGGTATATTTTTATTTATTGAAAAGTGGGTGGGAAAAAAGGGGGGAGAGAAAAGTTTATGTAGGCACAACTCTTACATACCATTCTCTAGAAAAGAAGGTGTGTTCATGTGGTCGAGAGGTCACATGTTCGAACCCCACCAAACCTCTCTATGGGTTTGAGTCTGTCACACCTGGTTTTCCAAGTGTGGTTTACCTGTCCTGTGTGGTTTGCAGGCTATTACATAGGAACATGGGGTTTACCCAGTACGTACCTAAAATAGCGACTGCGGGTTCCTCCTGATACCAAAAAAAAAGAAGCATGTAACTATTGGGCTTGAATTCCTTGTTCCGAATTTACTAATTATCAACTATTGAGTTAACACCGTTAAGACATTAGGTTTGAATTCCTGTTTTTCAATCATATGAAACTAGGGGTGAGCATTCGGGCGGTTCGGTTCAAAATCGAACCGAACCCGAAAAACCGAAAAACCGAATTTTTTAAAAAACCCAAACCGAACCGAACCGAATTATTGTACAAAATCGAACCGAAACCGAACCGAAATATTCGGTTTGGTTCGATTCGGTTCGGTTTTAACCGAATTAAAATTAAAATTAATATAAATATTATAATATATATATAATATAATATATAAATATAATTATATGTATATAAATATATATAATATTAACCAATTTAAATATTAATAATATAAATAACACATACATATATATAATATATATAAAAAAAATAAAAAAAATAATAATAATTAATTCGGGCGGTTCGGTTTAAAAACCGAATTTTTTAACCAAACCGAACCGAACCGAACCGAATTACTGTTCAAAACCGAACCAAACCGCCCATTTCGATTCGGTCCGGTTCAGTTTTTCGGTCCGGTTCGATTTTGCTCACCCCTATATGAAACCACACCATGTAATGATCATGACAAAGTTGCCCTAACAATATGTTAACTTAGACTTTTCTCATGCTTTGCGTGGAGTCAATAAGACAGCTCATAATCTTGTAGTTGTTATATAACAAAATGTAATAATCTAAAAATCGGATTTTCAACCTAACTTTTAAATATTGCACACTCTGATTTAAAATACTATTTAAAATAATATTTCTCACTTTTTCGAAATAAACAAATTGAAGCCTGCTTAAATCAAAATAGTAAATAATTTATGATTTGATCAACAAGTAACCTTATTAGATGGCTAAGCGAGTCACAGGGGAAGAAAAAACACAAATAAAATTAAAAAACCCCAAGTCAGATTCAGCTTTCAGCCCCAAATTAGCATATTCCAATTTTTTACACCGTGAAACCCCGCCATCTGCCGCCACCGCCGACTACAATGGGCAAGAGAGCTCATGTTTTGGCCGTACCGTTCCCAGCTCAAGGCCACGTCACGCCCCTACTCAAACTCTCCCGCCTCATCGCCTCTTGCGGCGTCAAGGTCACATTCGTCAACACACATTTCATACACAACAAATTAGCACATCAAGAGCCCGGCGGCGACACCGGCAACCTCGTACTGACGTCAATATCCGACGGGGTGGCTGTGGATGATGATCGAAACGACGGTTTCAAGCTGTGGGAGAGCCTCAAAGGCACGATGGCCGGTTACTTGACGGAGTTGATCCAGAAGATAAACAGTTCCAACTGCGATGAGAAGATCAGCTGCATCATAGCTGATGTTACAATTGGATGGATTTTGGAGATTGCTCAAAATTTGGGAGCTGAATGCGTCGGTTTCACGCCTGGTTCTGCTGCTTCCTTGGCTATGATTCTTCAAATTCCGGACCTCATTGAACAAGGAATTCTCGATTTGAACGGTATGTAAATTGAATATTTGTTTCTTTGGCTTCTAATGATTTCAATCATTATTTTTCTTATTTGGTTAATTTTCAATTAATACATCGATTTTCACCTATTTTGTAATTCTAACATACCTTTGAAATGTAATAATAATGTCACGACCTTTCAATTTATTGTAAAATTAACACTAATTTTCTTTCGATCACTGGAAAGTTGAGGTTTCCATGTCTCAACGGAGTTGGCGTCGACAAATTACGGTTGGGCCACTTTTATTTTTAGATTCAGTCAGTTCAACTTTCCAGTGGTAAAAAAAATGAAAATTGGGAGTATAAATTTTGCAACAAGTTAAAAGATGGTGAATTCATTGCAACATTTCGTGTTAAACATACAAAATGGTAAAAGTTTGTGTATTAATTGGCAATTAACCTTTTTTTTAAACTTAATGCAGGAAACTTGAAAGGGAGTGAGATTGTAAAGCTGACAGATGAAATACCATCGTGGAGAAAAGATGAATTTGCTTGGAGCGTTCCATTTGACTTAGAAATTCAAAAAATCATGTTAGAATGCTGTATTTGTGGCGGGAAATCAGCCAAATCTCGACCTAGTTGGCTGCTCTGCAATACATTCTACGAACTCGAGTCCTCAGCTTGTGATCTGAACCCCAAATTGTTGTCTGTTGGGCCATTTCTCAAAACCGAATCCAGCAGCTTTTATGTTGAAGATACTTCTTGTTTAAGTTGGTTGGACGAGAAAGCGGCAGCCTCTGTTATCTATGTTTCTTTCGGGAGCGTGGCCGTTTTCTCCCAGCGCCAGCTGGAGGAGCTGGCACTGGCGCTCGAGCTATCGGGCCGGCCCTTTTTGTGGGTCGTGAGGTCGAAGCTCACCAATGATGGATCGCAGTTTGCATACCCGGAGGGGTTTGTGGAGAGGGCGTGCGGTGGCGGGATTGGGAAAATAGTTGAATGGGCGCCTCAGGAGAAGGTTTTATCGCATCCTAGTGTCGGGTGTTTTCTGTCGCACTGTGGTTGGAACTCGACTCTGGAGGGTCTGGCCGCAGCAGTGCCCTTCTTGTGCTGGCCTTATTTCTCGGATCAGTTCCATAATCAAAACTACATTTGTGATAAGTGGGAAATTGGATTGAGAATTGAGCAAGATGAGACTGGGATTAGGGGTAGGGATGAAATCAACAAGAAAATTGAAATGTTGTTTGGTGATGGTGATATGAAAGAAAATTCATTGAGGTTCAAGGAGATGGCTGCAAAGAGTGTTGCTCAACAAGGATCCTCTTTTGTGAATTTTCAGAGATTTATTGATCATCTTATGGAATGAAGGGATGATTGTAAATATCAAGAAACAATATATATGCATATATATATATATATATATATATGAGTGTGTATTCACGTTGTCTTTGAATTTACAAGATTAATGTTGTATATGAAAATATATCATATATATTATTAGTGCGTTGAAACAGAATTATTTTTTTTGGTCAATTTAATACAGAAATTTAAAGGCTACGTTACGGTGGACTCGACCTTTAGCCTCGGGCATTAACCATTCTACCATTAGGTCAATACACGCACACGAAACAGAATCATTTGATATCTGGTAAGGAGAACATTAATTGGAAAAATATGATTGATATCAATTATTCATGTGAATGTGGTGAGAATTGGAGCTAGCTCGGAAGAAAATTATATTTGCATATCATAGTGGCTGGAAGCCTGAAACTACTGTTTTTCCATATAGAAAGCAAATTAAAGCAAGTATAACCTATTTAGATTTGGATAAAAACATAAAGCATGTTTTGTCTCGATGAGATCTAGTATCCTATAATTTTATATATCATCATATTCTACTATTATATCTATTATTTTAATAATATCTTTTTATAAAAATAAAATTTATTATAATATTATGAATCACATTTAACTTTTATTTCAAAAATTAAATCTAAAAAAATTATATACCATAACTTTGAATTTATCAACCCTAATAATGAATTATTAATTGTTAGAAGTGAAATTAATGAAAATAATAATTATATATCCTATTTGGATGGAATAAATCATAGTTAATAATTACAAAATTGAACTAAAGCATACAAAATTAAAATTGAAGAAAAAAAGATGAAAAAAAATCATGAAAATTGAAAGTGGGATACAAAATAGAACATCAATTATAGGACACTAAATCTCAATCCGTTTGGTCGATGCTATTTCAAGAGTACTAGTATGGAATTTATGATTTATATCCCATCAAGTATTGACAAGTTTGGAATTTACATATAGAAGTATTTGATGTATAAAATTTTGATTATCTTTATATTCCTTCTCTCCCGTCAATCATGACTCATTTTGCTTTTCGACACGATTATTTAAAAATGATATAAAGTGGTTATATGGATAAAAAGATGACAGAGTGATTTGAAGAGATAATTATTTCTTAAAAAATAATAATTAAATGAAACAATTTGAAAAAGAATACATACCAAGTTTCATGGAATAAATGAAATATATTCTAAGCCTTTTTATATGGGTATTTGTTTCATCGAGTCATTTGAATAATCTACATATTATAACACCATGTGTTTATATGAAAACTCATAGGCATCTAATTTGTTTCTTTGTTAAAAGTGGAAAAGGGGAGAAGCTTTATATAAGTAGGCACATCTCTAAAAGTAGTTATATTCCCTGGAAAAGAAGCATGCAATTATTGGACTTGTGATTCTTATTCTTCAATCATATGTAATCACATCATGTAATTAATGAGCGGGACAAAGTTGCCCTAACAAATTGAAGCTACCCTTGAAAATATCTTTTACTAATTGAGGGGGAATGCATCTTTATAAGGGTGTTATGCGAATCTTTTATCACATTCTCTTTTATCACATATTTTTTACAACTTTTTGTATAATAATAATATTATCATAATATATGATGCATGGTTATTGATAAAAATACAATTTAAGTTGCACTATTTTCAGAATATTAAGGATTCACTCTCGCTAAATGCTACGAAATAACACAAAGTAAATTATATTTACATTATTTTTAAATCCGTATTTTACAAATACTTTATTGAAATTTGAAGTGTATGTGTTAAGAAATAGTATCGAATGTTTATCTACTATTTCCAGTTGGAATTCGAGTCATCTATTGTGCATGAGTGTAGGTTGTAACTCACAAAGAATTCTATATACTACCTGTTTTATAAAAATTAGCTAAGCGTGTTTACCAATAAAAGAAATTGTAACGAAGATTAAAATGACGTAATACGTTGCATACATAGTTCTTAAATTAAACTTTAGTAGATATCTCATCATTCAATTCATGCATGTCCTTCAAGATTTGTTTTTCCCCAAATTATCGAGTGATAGTAATTAATTTAGTTCAAGGCTAAAATAACATCATCGTGATCTTTTGTCGTAAGAAATTAAGAACACTCACAAAACCAACCATATATATATATATATATATAGTTTGGTTAAATAAGAACCATTCTTATCCTAAAAACTAAGAACCAAATGAATTAGTTATGAAAGTTGATGAATCCGTTGAGAAAGTTAATGAATTGAAATTGAAATTTTCACCCGGTTCGAATCCCATGAGGCGAAAATTCTATTTTTGGATTGAGAATTTTCAAGCGGATTCATCAACTTTCATGAAATTCATCGTTTTGATTCTTACGTTCTCACAATAAAAATGGTTCTTACGTTAACCTCCTATATATATATATATATATATATATATATATAGTTACACTTATCCACAATAAATAATTCATGACATATGTTACAACAACATAAACGCCTATAGTTTTGCTATACATATACAACCCCCAACCCACACACAGGAGCAAGGAATCCTTTAAAACCAAATAATAACAAAGCACACACTCAACCTCATGACATATACACTCCTTCAAATCCACTAAACCACATTAATTCTTCCTTTTTTTTTTACCTTCTTATTATCCGAATCTCGACCTTTGATTCTAAGCTCGAGTTCAAATCAGCCAACGAGATCTTTAAAAAAAGAACAACAACCGCAGATCAAATAAAAACGAGCACAAATTAGTCATACTTGGCAGCCAAGAGCAAACATGGTCCAAATTACTTCAAGAATCCTCTAGGAATAGCTTTGCAAACCAATGGATCCTTCATTTCCATGGACAATTTCAAGCATTCCGATAAGTCCACTCCATAATCACTAATAGCACTCCACCTGAAGTTGCGAAGCAATTGAGCCAACCAAAGATGGGCGGTAGCAAGTCCCATGCCCTTACCAGGGCAAACCCTCCTCCCCGACCCAAATGGTGCCAATCTGAGATCGGATCCCATAATGGCAACATCTGCCTCTATGAACCTCTCGGGCCTGAACTCCGTGGGCTCAGCCCAGACCTGCTCGTCGTGCGTTATGGCCCACATGTTGACCATGGCCGTCGTGCCAGATGGGATAAAGTGTGCGCCCACATGAGTGTCGTGGATGGACAATCGGGCCCACGACAAGAGTGGGCCCGGAGGGTGCATCCGGAGTGTCTCCTTTACTATAGCTTGGAGGTAAGGGAGGTTTATGAGGTTGGAATCGGTTATAACCGCAGTGTTAGGCCCCATCACGGTGTCGATTTCGTGTTGAGCCTTGGTTTGAATGTCGGGATGAAGAATCATTCTTGCAAGAATCCATTCTAGAAGAATCGCAACAGTATCAGTTCCCCTAAAGACCATTTCCTGAAACAAACAAAAAATAATACACATTTCATTTAGAGCATTAAAAATATAGGCCACACACACAATGTTGCTGTCACGGGACGAAAAGTGGTCGAATTAAGTTGAACAGATTCCATATCTATTTGTAGCATCTACTTTTATAAGCGTATCAATGTGCATGATCGATACAAAAATAAAAACAACTAAAACAAAGAAAAGAAAAGAAAATTACAGATTTAATTCATCATTTGATGCACCCAAATTAAAACTATGGTACAATTATGGGACCCTATATATATTGCAGACATGATGTTATTAATGATTATGATACATACTTTACTCAAATTGTCCACGTTATTGGCTAAAGGAATGAAAATCAAGAAACCAAAACACTAAATCCAAATGCAAGGAAATCTAATTAAGGGAAATTTTATTTTTTTTTGTTTTTTGTTTTGGTCAATTTAATATAGAAATTTAAAGATCGCGTCATGGTGGACTCGAACTGGAGACCTTTGGCCTCGGACATTAACCACTCTACCACTAGGCCAACACACGCACACTAAGGGAAATTTTGTTAGTTACTATTATTGTCAAAAGGGAAAATTCATTATTTAGCACAAAGGTTTTTTTATCATGTTAACATGCAACCACTATTTTTAGATCAATGTCCCAATATTTTATGTGTCCCACTATCAAATTATTTTAAAAATAAAATTTATTAATATAATGAATCATAGATAATATTTATAATCAAAAATTGGAATTAAAAACCTTAAAGATTTGCAAATCACACCGAACGAATAAACCATACTTCAAAAAATATGAATGAGAAGCTTATAGGTAAAATTTGGTTGGATTAATTCGAACCATCCCATTACTGTATCAATCCCCAAGGCCACTCAACTCAACACCCAGTTTGTTTTCAATGAAATAGCTGTTTTCCTACAAGAAAGAAGGGAAGAAAAATTACCCAGAGAAGAGCAATCATGTCCGAATCTTCCAAACTATCCTTCTCCAAATGAAGCATAACATCAAGGAAACAATGATTATTATCAGAATCTTGATCATTTTGAGCATCCCTCTTCATGATCCTATGCTCCTCCACAATTTTCCCAACAAAAACCCTAACTCTTGCACCCAAATCCCTACTCCTCCTCCTCACTCCCTGCAAATCCATCCACCCCAAAATAGGAAAATAATCACCCCAGTTGAACATACCCAGCAACTCATACCCTTCTCTCACCAATCCTTCCAACTCCATCATCCCATCTCCAAAATCCCCACCCCATTTCCCAAACACACTCACCATCACATTCTCAAGCGCCGCAGAATGCAGCACACCCCTCACCCCAACCCCACCCCGCACCCCCATTCTCATGGCCACTTCCTCCACCATCTTCATCCCTATCGCCCCCCTCAGCCCCCCCAACCCCGCCACCCGCCGAGGGCTGAACAGGTGAACCGCCGAGATCCTCCTAAGATTCCTCCAATAATCTCCATACGGCGCGAACCCCATAGCTCTATGAAAGAGAAGCTCTTGGGCTGATTCTTTCACGGGCCGGTCGGCGAAGGCGGGGCTGTTGAGGATCTCCTTGGCGGTTTGGGGGCTGCTAGAGACGACGAAGCGCGTGGGCCCCACGGAGAAGGCCATGAGACGTGAGGCGTTGCGGCTTTGGGAGTGGGCGGCGAGGATTCTGTGAGTGAGGGCGTTCGTGAAGGCGGGGGCCAGGCCGAGGAGGGGGAGGCCGGAGGGCCCGGGGATCACGGTGCGGGTTCGGGCTTTGGCGCGTGAGAGAGCCCATGCAAGGCCGCCTGGGGTCAGCCAGAGACCGAAAACTACTGTTAGTAAAAGAAGCCATAGCAGGAGCTCGACGGTGTGGAGTGATGAGGAGTAAGGGAATATGAGGAAAGGGAATTCTGATGACATTTTTTTTTTCCAAATTTGTTAGGGTTTCAGATATGGAGTAGCTAGGTTTTTAGTAGTACGAGAGAGAGAGAGAGAGTTTGTAAGTATGGAGAGAGCGTGACTGAACAGTTTTATAGAGGTAGCATATATTAGGAAAATATTCCACCAACTTTTGGTTTTATAATACTTCATCCGTCTACCAAAATTGTTCCTTGATTTTGGTACGATTTTGGTAATACGAGTTTTTATAAATTATAATGAGTATAAAATAAGTGGAAAAGGTTGGGCCATAGGAATAATAAATAAATATATTAATGGATTGTGGATGTAAATACAATTCTTTTTTTTTGTAAATAAGTGGATAGGTTTAGGGTAAGAATGTGAAGTTGATGTTTCCAAAAAAGTAAAGTGAATATTTTGTATGGACGGACCAAAATGAAATTAAATGAACGTATTTGATGGACGGATGGAGTATCAATTTAATTAAACAAGGGTGTCGTTTTTGTGTGCAGTTGGTGGTCTTAGAAAAGTCGAAATTGTGACTGGGTAAATTGGATATTCCCATCGTCTACTGCTACAATTTTTGTTCTATCACATTATCTTTTATCAATGATATATTGGGGGTGTTTGGCTAAGCTTATTTTAAAGAGCTTATAAGTTCCAAGAGCTTATAAGATATTCAAGAGCTTATAAGAGGTGATGTTTCAAGAACTTATAAGTTATTAAAGTATTTGGATAATTGATCTTATAAGCTAGAGAAAGAATCGTGAGTTAAAGAGATAAAATTGACGAAAAATGAAGTTGGTAGTGTATATGTAGGAAATAACGAATTATAATACACTACTAGAAAATTCGCCTATTATGACACGTGTAAATGCCATAATAAAAGGTATGTTACTACATATCATCTTTCATGGCATTTCTGCTAGGTGTCATCTCAGTCAGTGTCATGAAAGACAAAGTGTAACGATTGATATCTTATAGCAACACTTGAAAGTGCCATAATATTAGTCTTATTATGGCATCAGTAGCTGTCATGAAATGTGGTCTAAGACAACTCTATATTTTTAAATATAAAAATACGAAAATATTTATGATACTAATTTATTTGCATTAACCTGACCATATTTTTTAATATTTTCTTTTACATTAACTTGGCTGTTTTTTAATGATATTTTTTTACAATAATGTTTTGTTAAATATTATAACAAGAAACAAAACATACAAGAGAACTTAAAGCGTGAGAAATTGTGCTTGGATAAGGAATCACCCATCATGCATCTTGATACACCACCAAGGAGTTTCTCCACAATACGTGCCTCGAGGAAAGTTGCCTACTCGTGAGAGAAACCATTTCTAATTGGAAGGACTTGCAGGCACTTGATCACTATGTTTTCCAAAGATGGTAATGAGAACAATGCCGATATTTTATAAGAGGAGCGAGAGCGGACCCAATTTCTATGTCTCTAACTGCATGTGCTAGTAAATCTCTGCGATTAAAGGCAAATTAATTTTCAAAATGACACTTTATTCAACTAAATTAGTTGACACTACAAATAGTAGCCTATGTTCGCTAATCGCTTAAAGAAATTCTAACATAGGAATAGCGAAATGTAATTTAGAAGCATGCAATAAAAGTACACACCTTTAACCCTTTGACCATCAATATGGAAGGAAGATTTATCAACCGAAGTGGAAACAATGTCTACATCCTTTAATGCAATCTTAATGAGGTGATTCTTATAACATGAGAAAGTAGCACACTAACACCGTCCCTATGGAACTAATTTGTTTCTTTGTTAAAAGTGGAAAAGGGGAGAAGCTTTATGTAGGCACAACTCTAAAAGTACTTATATTCCCTAGAAAAGAAGCATGCAAATTATTGGACTTATGATTCTTATTCTTCAATCATATGTAATCACATCATGTAATTAATGAGCGGGATAAAGTTGCCCTAACAAATTGAAGCTACGCTTGAAAATATCTTTTACTAATTGAGGTGGGGAAGTGCATCTTTTATAAGGGTGTTATGCGAATCTTTTATCACATTCTCTTTTATCTCGTATTTTTTTACAACTTTTTTTGTATAATAATAATAATATTATCATAATATATGACGCACGGTTATTGATAAAAATACAATTTAAGTTGCACTATTTTGAAATTAAGAATTCACTCTCGCTAAATGCTACTCCCTCCGTCCACCAAATTGATTTTGGTGACACGAGTTTTAATAAATTGTAATGAGTGTGAAATAAGTGAGTATAAAAAGGTGGACCACATGTGGTTTTTTTGTAAATAAGTAGATATGTTTAGGGTAAAAATGTAAAGTTGATGTTTCCAAAAAATGAAAGTGAACATTTTTTGTGGACGAATCAAAACGGACTTAAATGCACGAATTTAGTGGACGAAGGGAGTACGAAATAACACAAAGTACACTATATTTTTAAATCCATATTTTACAAATACTTTATTGAAATTTGAAGTGTATGCGTTAAGAAATAGTATCTAATGTTTATCTAGTATTTCCAGTCGGAATTCGAGTCATCTATTGTGCATGAGTGTAGGTTGTAACTCACAAAGAATTCTATCTACTACCTGTTTTATAAAAATTAGCTAAGCGTGTGTACCAATAAAAGAAATTGTAATGAAGATTAAAATGACGTAATACGTTGCATACATAGTTCTTAAATTAAACTTTAGTAGATATCTCATCATTCAATTCATAAATGTACTTCAATATTTGTTTTTCCCCAAATTATCGAGTGATAGTAATTAATTTAGTTCAAGGCTAAATAACATCATCGTGATCTTTTTGTCGTAAGAAATTAAGAACACTTTCACAAAAACCAACCATATATAGTTACACTTATCCACAATAAATAATTCATGACATATGTTACAACAACATAAACACCTCTAGTTTTTGCTATACATATACCCCCTTCCCCCACACCCCAACCCACACACAGGAGCAAGGAATCCTTTAAAACCAAATAATAACAAAAGCACACACTCAACCTCACATTGCTTTCCTTATACATTTTCCAAAACAAACATTAATTCTTCCATTTTTTTTACCTTCGTATTCTCCGAATCCCGACCTTTGATTCTAAGCTCGAGTTCAAATCGGCCAACGAGATCTTTAAGAAAAGAACAACAACCGCAGATCAAATAAAAACGAGCACAAATTAGTCATACTTGGAAGCCAAGAGCAAACATGGTCCAAATTACTTCAAGAATCCTCTAGGAATAGCTTTGCAAACCAATGGATCCTTCATTTCCATAGACAATTTCAAGCATTCCGATAAGTCCACTCCATAATCACTAATAGCACTCCACCTAAAGTTGCGAAGCAATTGAGCCAACCAAAGATGGGCGGTAGCAAGTCCCATGCCCTTACCAGGGCAAGCCCTCCTCCCCGACCCAAATGGTGCCAATCTAAGATCGGATCCCATAATGGCAACATCTCGCCTCTATGAACCTCTCGGGCACGAACTCCGTGGGCTCGGCCTGCACTGCTTGTCGTGCGTTATGGCCCACATGTTGACCATGGCCGTCGTGCGGATGGGATAAAGTGTGCGCCCACATGAGTGTCGTGGATGGCCAATCGGGCCCACGACAAGAGTGGGCCCGGAGGGTGCATCCGGAGTGTCTCCTTTACTATAGCTTGGAGGTAAGGGAGGTTTATGAGGTCGGAATCGGTTATAACCGTTGTGTTAGGCCCCATCACGGTGTCGATTTCGTGTTGAGCCTTGGTTTGGATGTCGGGATGAAGAACCATTCTTGCAAGAATCCATTCTAGAAGAATTGCAACTGTATCAGTTCCCCTAAAGACCATTTCCTGAAACAAACAAAAAATAATATACATTTCATTTAGAGCATTAAAAAATATAGGCTGTAGCATCTACTTTTATAAGCATATCAATGTGCATGATCGATACAAAATAAAAACATCTAAAACAAAGAAAAGAAAAGAAAATTACAGATTGAATTCATCATTTGATGCACCCAAAACTATGGTACAATGATGGGACCCCATATATATTGAACACATGATGTTATTAATGATTATGATACATACTTTACTCAAATTGTCCACGTTATTGGCTAAAGGAATGAAAATCAAGAAACCAAAACACTAAATCCAAATGCAAGGAAATCTAATTAAGGGAAATTTTGTTAGTTATATTATTGACAGAAGGGAAAATTCATTATTTAGCACAAAGTTTTTTTTTTTATCATGTTAACATGCAACCACTATTTTTCAGATCGATGTCCCAATATTTTATTTGTCCCACTATCAAATAATTTTAAAATTCATTAATATAATGAATCATAGATAATATTTATAATCAAAAATTGGAATTAGAAACATCGAAGGTTTGCAAATCACACCGAACGAGTAAACCATACTCGAAAAAATATGAATTAAGCTTATAGGTAAAATTTGGTTGGATTAATTCGAACCATCCCATTACTGTATCAATCCCCAAGGCCACTCATGAACACCCAGTTTTTAGCTGTTTTCCTACAAGAAAGAAGGGAAGAAAAATTACCCAGAGAAGAGCAATCATGTCCGAATCTTCCAAACTATCCTTCTCCAAATGAAGCATAACATCAAGGAAACAATGATTATTATCAGAATCTTGATCATTTTGAGCATCCTCTTCATGATCCTATGCTCCTCCACAATTTTCCCAACAAAAACCCTAACTCTTGCACCCAAGTCCCTACTCCTCCTCCTCACTCCCTGCAAATCCATCCACCCCAAAATAGGAAAATAATCACCCCAGTTGAACATCCCCAGCAACTCATACCCTTCTCTCACCAATCCTTCCAACTCCATCATCCCATCTCCAAAATCCCACCCATTTCCCAAACACACTCACCATCACATTCTCAAGCGCCGCAGAATGCAGCACGCCCTCACCCCAACCCCACCCGCACCCCATTTTCATGGCCACTTCCTCCACCATCTTCATCCCTATCGCCCCCTCATCCCCCCAACCCCGCCACCCGCCGAGGGCTGAACAAGTGAACCGCCGAGATCCTCCTAAGATTCCTCCAATAATCTCCATACGGCGCGAACCCCATAGCTCTATGAAAGAGAAGCTCTTGGGCTGATTCTTTCACGGGTCGGTCGGCGAAGGCGGGGCTGTTGAGGATCTCCTTGGCGGTTTGGGGCTGCTAGAGACGACGAAGCGCGTGGGCCCCACGGAGAAGGCCATGAGACGTGAGGCGTTGCGGCTTTGGGAGTGGGCGGCGAGGATTCTGTGAGTGAGGGCGTTCGTGAAGGCGGGGCCAGGCCGAGGAGGGGAGGCCGGAGGCCAGGTATCGCCGTGCGGGTTCGGGCTTTGCGCGTGAAAGAGCCCATGCAAAGCCGCCTGGGGTCAGCCAGAGACCGAAAACTGCTGTGCCGATCGAGTGGGAGCATGAAGGGTCTTCATAGAGAAGGAAGGAGCAAAAAACCAACTTTTCTGGGTTTAGTTGATGGGAGGATGGACTCCATAGGTTTCTGTCAAAGTTTGTTTAGCGGAATGAATGGGGAAGTGGACGGTTTTCTTCCTATATGAATTTCACAATTTTTTGATTAAAAAAAGAATTGGAAGGAACACTGGAGCTTATTTCATTAAATTGGCGCTAATTTTTTTTTTTTCCTTTTTTGAAGGTATTCGGCGCAACATTTCTGATTGTGTAAGGATTATATAAAATAGACGTATTGGTCACCATCAATTACAAAACAATAATTAACATACACAATAGCTTAGTTCGAAAATAACATAAATATTTAAATCCTTCAAAAAAAAGTAGATGTTTATATAAAATTAAACTTGAGACCAAACAAATAATTCGAAATGGATATAAATTAAAAATAATTCATAAAAAAGCTAATTAATTATATCATTCATTTTTATTTTTATTTTTGTATTATATTGATTCATTTGAGATGTTAATCGATTAAACTTAATTAATTGATTAGTTTCTTTTAAAGAGATAAAATGACTATTTTAATTGGAAAACAATGCCTTTTTGTGTGCGTAACTCTTTATTCTTTCTTATTTTTAAATTTGGATTGTTTGAGGTTTTCGTGAACTTTTTAATTATAAAATTGTCCGACGTAAGTATATGAGCCCTATGATGGCACTTATTTCATAATTGTCGTATCATGTTTTAATAGGATGTAGTTAAAGGTACATGCATCCGTAGAATACTTGTGGTGGCATCTGTGTTGAAGTGTCTTAAAAATAGTGTAGTAATAGACCTAGTAGTGATAAGATTATTTTGGTAAATTATCACATTATCTTTATATCAATGAAAAATAAGTTGAGTTTGAGCAACTTATTTTTAGGGGAGCTTATAATTTGTTGGAGTTTATTTTCACAAATTATAAGTTGTTTAGAGCTTATTTTTTTAAACACTCTTGACGAACATAAATTCATAAGCGAACTTATATGTTCGTTTTAAAACTTATAAATCAACCAAACACCCTCATAATTAATCCAACGGGATATTTGTCCCATAATTTTTGATGTCCCATCGTGTACACTATTAATTTCACTATTTTATAAAATAAATATAAAACTAAAAGCTATTATTATATAATAAATCATAAATTTTGATATACCGATAATATTCTTACGTCTTTTTTGCTCTTCTATTCCATTTTCTTTTATCTGTACAAAAATACACTTTTTTCAGTTTAATTAGTATAATTGAACAGATTCATGCATCGTGATATTATTGGGCTTACAAAAGTAGTTCAACGAAATAAATGTTAATGAGGCAATTAGTTAATAGTATAACAAAATTATAAGTTAGAATTGAGGACATTGAAAAGGAAAGTAGGTAGCTAGTTAAGAAGAAACAAAACAATTCAGTAATGACCCTAAAAACAATTATACCTTCAATTAGTTACTCGTTATTCACGTAATTAAGTATGCATGACGAGTTTGAATTCTATCGATGACTTCATGTTCGAGCCTTGTTAAATACTCTTTTCGTCCATAATATTTGTTCATGTATTTCCATTTCGGTACGTCCACCAAATTCGTTCACCTTCATTACTCTTAATCCACTTATTTACAAAAATTAAAACCACTCATGACTCATATTTTTCACTCACATAATATATTTTATTATGTGAATTTCATTCTCCACTCACTTTACACTTATTGCATTTATTAAAACAGGGAAATTTTTGTATTATTATTAAGTTGCTAGGTACCTATTTCAAAACTTGCAGTTAGAGATGTCAATTGGTGGGTTTTACCTGGACCAGAACCAGTAAATAAGTTATGGTTCTGGTTTTGGATCCGACCCATTAGACACTGGATCCGGATCGGACCAGGACCATCAACTATGGGTCTTAAGCGATCAGGATCTCGGTGAGTGGAACCGTAACCGGACAAGAACTAGAACTAGAACTGAAACCGTTGCTTTATAATTTAATGTGTTATGAGTGATTTTGAATCGATATGGATAAAACTAGCTCACTGACAAACCTATTTAAACTTAGGCTCGTCAATAAACGGGTTTTACTCGGACCAGAACCAATAAATAAGTATTGGTTCTGATTTTGAAACCAGATCCGGATCGGACTGGACCATCAAACTATGGATCTAAACGGTCCGGGTCTGAAATGGGTCTGGAACCGGAATCGAAACCAGAACCGTTGCTTTAAAATTTAATGGGTTTTGAACGGTTCCAGATCGGTCCAGGTAAAACTCACCCATTGACATCCATATTTGCAGTGGAAGCAATTATTTGCAAAATGAAATCCTAGCACGGATCGGGCTCATCATAAAAGGGACATCATGTGTATGTAATAAATTTAGGCCTAAACCAAATGAGAATATGACTGAAACATGATACCTCGCCGCATTAAATATTTATTATTTTCCCACTAGGATGTCATGCCTGCATTATATGTATTCTACTTTGCCACTCCAATATTTGTTAGCTAGCACGGTACAATCATATACCTCTCAAAACCCTATTTGATTATTTTCTTTTTTTTATTTGTAACTATATAAACAGCTAGGTTATGATTTGCAGCAATAATGTAGCCTATGGTCCTTATCATGATTCCAAGCTTAAGAGTAGACGTGTTTTTCTTAGGCATGTGGTACTCGGTTTGCATCCTCTTTTTCCGTAGTTTTTTGTGCGTCATACGTGTCTCTCTATTACATTCACTAGTTTAATACTATCTCCGTCCACCAAATTCTTTTACGGACTTTAGTAGCACAAGTTTTAATAAATTATAATGAATGTAGAGTTAGTGAAGAATGAGACCCACAATTGTAAGGAGTATTAATGTTAAGTGAAATTAAAAAGGTGGGCCATAACATGTTTTTTTGTAAATAATTGGATAGTATAGTGGGAAAAGTTAAGAGGGTTATGTGCCGTCTATATCCATACAAAGAAAATAAACGTTTTTCTTGGTGTCCCAAAGAGGAAATAAGTAAACAAATTTCACGGACGGATTGAGCAATATTTATTCTAAAATAAAATTATTGCTAAAATTGAAGTTTAAGAGATCATATATACACTATTTATGGAATAATCAATCCTAATAATTAAAATTTAATTGTAAATTGTACATGCATTAAAAGTTGAAAATAATTATAAACCTTAATTGAGTATATTGAACTCCAACTAATTATGATAAAATAACTAAAATACAAGAAATTGAAATTGAAGAAATAAAAACAAAAAATTAATAGTAAGGCACCAAGAAATTATTTAGAGGGTCTCAAGTGTATGGCACTGAATTGTGAGTTTAATTTACTCTTGCAATAAGACATAATGCTCTATCGAAATGCTATAATATATTTAAAAGAACTCAATATATAAATTTTATCCACCCTTGCTAAAACACTCTTATTAATTATTCTCATGCTTTTCATCAGCAGTCGCGGCAGGAAGTCTCTTCGACGGGCGCGCGATGGCGGCGCGAAGCTGCGGCAGCAGACTTGCAGCAGCCGGTGGTGGTTTTCACCGGAGAAGTTTCGAGAGAGAGAGAGAGAGGTTTTTAGACTTCTAACTAAAAGATGGGCCAAGTTGTTGGATTATAGTAGTTAGATCGGTTTCTATTATTTAATAATTGGGCTTCTGATTTGGGCTTGTTTCATTCTAATTGTAAATTAAACTGTGCCCTTAAATTAATTTGAATTATGGTCTTAGTTTTGGATCTTAATTAAATTTAGGGTGATTCTGAATTTTACTCATTATAGCCTCCTTATTTGAAAAATTATTAACAATATACGGTTTCATCTGAATGAGATACAAATAATTTTTTCATCTGAGTAGTACGCAAATACAAATACAACTTTATGATACAGTTGTTAATTTTTTTAAAAAGAAAAATATAATGAAAAAAGTAAAATAGAGAAAAATTGATATTGAATTAAAATAAAAAATTAACGGAAAAAGAAAAAAATCTGAATGAGAAAAATATAATAACACGTATTGACTAAAAAAAGAAATGAAAAAACATAAGCACCAAGTGTTAATTTCGAAGCACTTCTTATATTATGTAGAGTATTGTTTTATATTTAATCCAATATGAATACCGTAATTCAAAATACAATATAAAAATCGAATTAAATATCCGAATATTTGTGAATTATTTGATAATCATTTTGAATATAAATACGAATCGATTTTAATATTCAAATAACAAACGAATACCAAATCAAATATTTGACCAGTTTCATGAATACGAATTGAATACATTGTTATTTGATTTGATTCGATACATTTACAACACTCTACCTTGCAAATTAAACTGTGCCCTTAAATTATTTTGAATAATTTAATTCCATCTTTAATTTTTTAAAATATGTTCACATAATTTTACAAATAAGCAAAACATCCACGTAGAACTTTGGGCTATCACGTCATATTTTCGAGTTCGAAAATATAAGCCATATTAGTAACTTTCTCAATGGGTTTGGAATTTTTTGAATATAAGAAAGATCATACCATCTTACAACTCAGTCAAATAAAGAATAATTAATCCAATAATACTTGTGAAAATCAATATCTTTTAAACTTACAAAATACATATCATATCATGAATCGACTGACTATTGTGTTATGAAGGAGCACATGAGAGAGAGACACGTGGCGCATATGCATGCCAAGAGGAAGGTGCAGCTAACAAAGACGGGTAATCAGTTAGAAGGGTGGTTAATCAGTAGCTTGCAGGGAGGGTTAGTTAGGTGAAACTGAATTCGGTTAGCAGAAGTTGGTTAGCAGACTATAAATAGAATTACATGTAAAGAAGGCAGTATCATATTTTTGTGTAAAACACTCTGTTGAATCAATACAATTCCTATCTTTTCTAATTCACTCTTGTGAGAAACCACACTCATGCACACACGCATCACCGCCGAGAGAAGCGTTTCTTCTGCGGTACCATTGCTAAGTGTTCTTTGAGTTGGAGTCCGAGCTAGGTGGAGGTAGCAAGAGATCAAGGGTGCGGCGTCGTTGTGACAATTGGTATCGTGAGGCACGATCCACACTGCGTATGCCGCGAAACAACACGGGGCGGCAAAATGGAACAAAGGATCGATAATTTGGAATCACAAGTGAGCCAGCTGAGACAGTCAATGATAGAGGAATTTCAACAGCAATTTGAGGAGTTAAGGAGGGAACTTCGAAGCGAAGGGAAGAAATCCAGAAAATGAGAACGGAGAAGAAGGTGATTCATCGCTTAAATCCAGAAATGAGTCCAATCAAGGTAACACTAATCCCCTTCGATACAAAGGTCCAAAGCTTGATTTTCCTAGATTCAATGGCGAGAACCCCAGACAATGGGTGAGGAAGTGCCAGAAATATTTCCTATTCAACCCGATGACCGAACGGGAAAAAATCTTAACCGCAGCTATGTATATGGAGGGAACCGCAGATCTATGGTATCTAGAATATGTTGAAGATAAACAGGAGATGAAGTGGGAAGAGTTCGTGGAGATGGTCATGAACAGGTTTGCCAATGTGGAAGGAAAAAGCTTAGTAGCACAGTTCAATAAGCTTAAGCAAGAAGGAGATGTGCTGAGCTACACCTTGCAATTTGAAGAGTTGAAAGCCTTCATGGCTAATAGCAATAAGAATCTATCAAAAGAATACTATGTCCAAAGTTATCTAAGTGGATTAAAGGAAGAAGTAGCGGGATGGTGGAAATGTTCAATCCTCAAAACCTAAATGCGTGATCCGGTTGGCAAAAGCAAGAAATGTTGATAAGCTCATTAGGAAGAGGGCCTAAGAGTTTGAAAAAGGAATTCTGATCAACCTGCAAGTGTGGATAAGAAGGCGAGATGAAAAGATATTACGGACCAGCGATGTTAAAAAAGTATGCCATTCAGCGTTTAACCCCGGAAGAAATAGAAATGAGAAGGAAAAGAATTTGTGTTTTAAGTGCGATGAAACTATCAACACAGTCACGGTGCAAAAGTCGTCGTTATAGTTTGTGGCGAGGAGTTTTGGACGACGAGGAACTATCTTCGAAAGCAATCGATGAGGAAGATGAGCTACACATATCCGTGCATGCTCTAGCAAGGTAGATAGCACGAACACCATTAAATTGGCGGGAAGAGTAGCAAACATCACATTGCTATCTTGATGATACAGGTAGCACACGACTTCATGGATGAGGCGGCGACCCGGAAAAATTGGGTCGCGAATCGAGTACACCAATTCCTTACTGGTAACAGTGGCTGATGGAGGAAAATTGGAATGCAACACTCGGTGTCCAAAATTGGAGTGGGAAATGGGGAATTGTAAGTTCAGTGCTGCTCTGAAAATTCTTAAATTAGGGGCTGCGATATGGTGATCGGTCGATTCTTTGAGACAATTGGGACCAATAACCTTCAACTCGAGGAGCAAAATATTCAGTTTAAGAAAGGGGAAAGGGTAATCACACTACAAGGGATGAATCAGGAAATTACATTGAAGATGATCAGTGGAGCTCGGTTCCGAAAAGCATATAAGAAAGGAAAAGGATCTGTGTTTGGGTGTCTATGTATGATATCACTCGAGGCAGTGATCGAGGAGATTAAACCGGATCCAAATCTAATACCTCTCATATCCAAATACATCCATATTTTCGAGAAGCCTAGCCAACTTCCACCACAAAGATCTCATGACCATCATATTAAACTGAAGCCAAATACGCAACCTTTTAAACAAACTCCCTATAGATATCCATACCTACAGTGAAGGAGATTGAAAAGCTGGTGAAGAGATCTTTGGAAGTGGAATTATTCAATCTGACAATAGTTCATTTTCTTCTCCGGTGTTACTAGTGAAGAAGAAGGATGGGGCGTGGCGGTTTTGCATCGATTATGTGAAGCTCAACTCGGTTACGGTGAGGATAACTTCCTATTCCTTTGATTGATGATTTACTAGATGAATTGAAAGGAGCCGTAGTTTTTTCCAAAATCGACTTAAGGGCGGGGTACCATCAGATTCGCATGAATCCTGAAGATATTTATAAAACCGCTTTTGTAACTACTAGTGGGTTGTATGAGTTTAAAGTGATGCCATTCGGCCTCACCAACGCACCGGCTACGTTTCAGTCTTTGATGAATTCAGTGTTTCGGAGCTGCCTCAGCAAGTTCGTGCTAGTATTCTTCGATGACATCCTTGTATATAGTCGAACGATGGCAGAGCACCTTGAGCATTTAGAGACAGTCTTTGAGCTACTCTCGAATTATCAGTTACTGGCGAAAGCTTCGAAGTGTTCTTTTAGAACTAGGACGGTGGATTACTTGGGACATGTGATAGGAGATAAAGGAGTATCGGCTGACCCTAATAAAATCAAGGCAATGACGGAGTGGCCTAAACCAAAAACAATTAAAGCATTGAGGGGTTCTTAGGATTAACAGGATACTACTGAGAAAGTTTGTAAGGCATTATGGTATTTTGGCTAAACCTTTAACCGACATGACGAAGAAAGGGCGATTCCGGTGGACAAAAGCGGGAGGATGCTTTCCAAAGAAGCGAAGGAGGCGATGGTTAGAGCTCCCGTACTACGTCTACCCGATTTGACATGCCTTCGTAGTGGAGACAGACGCTTGCTACAACGGATTGGGAGCAGTGTTGTGCAAGACAAGCACCCAGTGGCCTTCATTAGCAAAGCCTCGCAAGAAGAATCTAGGACTATCCATATACGAGAAGGAGTTCCTAGCAATCATTCACATAGCGGAGAAATGGAGAGCTTACCTGCTGCATGGGCAGTTCACCATAAAAAGCGATCATCAAAGTCTCAAGCATCTCTTGGAGCAGAAAATTTCTACTCGGTGCAGACAAGTATTTAACTAAATTCTTTGGGCTTCGACTACAAAATAGAATACATGAAGGGGATAAATAACCAGGTAGCCGATGCATTATCGAGAAGAGAGCAGCCTGAGTCGGAATGCAAAGCTATCACTGTGATAAGACCAGCATGGATTAGTGAGATACAAGAGAGTTATGAAGGGGATGAGGCAGCAAGAAAAGATTGCAGAATCGTCACAACACCATCTGATATGTCGTGGTATAACTTCACCGATGGGTTATTGAGGTTTAAGGCGATGTATTTGGGGTCCAAAGGAGAAATCCGGAGCAAAGTAGTAGAATTTTATCATGCATCCAACTACGGGGACATTAGGGATTAATGCAACGTATCAAAGCGTATGCTACGTTGGGTGGCACGGAATGAGAGAGCAAGTTCGGGATGCGATAGCACAATGTCAATGGTACCAAAGCAATGCAAACATGAAAATACTCGCACCCCGGGTCTCTTGCGCCATTACGGTTCTGCTCAAGCTTGGCAACACATTACTATGGACTTCATAGAAGGTTTGCCTCTCAAGTAAACATAACTCCATTTGGGTCGTTGTTGATCGTCTTACTAAATATGCTCATTTTATACCCCTACATCATCCTATACTACATCGCATATTGCTCATCTTTCCTCGAACACATTTACAAATTGCATGGTTTACCGAGAGCATTGTGTCGGATAGAGATAGAGTATTCACTAGCTTATTTTGGAAAGACTTGATAGCATTGTTAGGTATCACGCACCATTTGAGCCTGACTATCATCCTCAAACGGATGGGCAAACCGAAAGAGTAAACCAATGTCTCGAGTCATATCTCCGTTGTGTGTGTAGTCATGCTCCAACTAAATGGTTTAGATGGATATCCCTTGCGAATTTTGGTATAATCGTCATTCCACACTCTCTAAAATTAACCCCATTCGAGGCTTTGATGGTTATAAACCGACACCACTTGCATTGTATTCATATATGCAACCATCGTAGTCGGAGTAGAGGCAAACTTGCGGGAAAAAGGAAATTCAGGCTCAACTCCAACGAAGCTTAAAACAAGCTCAAGATCGCATGAAGACACCGCAGATCGTGGCGCAGAGATCGCAACTTTCAAGAAGGCGATTGGGTATACTTGAAGCTCAAACCGTATAAGCGATTATCACTCGCCTCCACAGTTTTGGAAGCTAAGTCCGAGATATGCGGGTCCGTTTTTATCAAGAAAAGGATAGGTTTGGTTGCATATGAACTGCATCTACCGCCAACATGAAACTCCATCCGATTTTCCATGTTAGTGTTTGAAAAAGGAGTTAAACCATCAGATATAGTCACGGCCACACTACCAGAGTTCGATGATGATGGCTGCGTGTTACTTCGACCCGTGACCGTGTTAGCACGACGCCTTGTCAGCGTAACAATCAACCCAGCAGAGGTCTTGGTGCGGTGGGCTCGTCTACAGGAAGAGGCGTGGGAGGATTTGCGGGATATTCAAACAGATTTCCATCTCTTACGGCGAGGACAAGCCATTGTTTTCGAGGAGGGCAATTGTTATGAAGGAGCACATGAGAGAGTGCGCTAACAAAGACGGTGTCGTTAGAAGGGTGGTTAATCAGTAGCTTGCAGGGAGGGTTAGTTAGGTGAAGGTCAATTCGGTTAGCAGAAGTTGGTTAGCAGACTTTAAATAGAATTACATGTAAAGAAGGCAGTATCCTATTTTTGTGTAAAACACTCTGTTGAATCAATACAATTCCTATCTTTTCTAATTCACTCTTGTGAGAAACCACACTCATGCACACACGCATCACCGTCGAGAGAAGCGTTTCTTCTGCAGGTACCATTGCTAAGTGTTGCTGAGTTGGAGTCCGAGCTAGGTGGAGGTAGCAAGAGATCAAGGGTGCGAGCGTCGTTGTGACATATTGCAAATAATTCCAAATAAATCGCACAATAAACAAGCTAATAAAAACTAGTCGTATCCAAATAAATTGAAAAAACAACCTACACTTAAGTTAGATTATAACTAATAACCTACTAAAAAGATTATATTTGATGCCATAACTTTACTCCTTAAGCTAGATCAGTTAAAATATCAAAATTTAGAAATCCACGAGCTCCGCCAAATGGACCAAAACCCCGCCATAAAAGTGCTAAGCAACAATTTAGAGGTGATAATCGATTCGATTTCAACTGTATTGGATACTTATGGAAAAAACCGATCCAATCGGTTATTCTAAACCAAAAAATTGATATAAAAAAATGTGCATTTTATCGACTTTTCTAGATCCTATTCGACTATCAGGTATAAAATTAAATAAAAAATATAGAGAATAATTAAAAAATAATATATATAGTATAGTTTATCAGTTATTGAATATAATCGATAGCAGATATATAAGAAAGATACGATTGATTCAATCAAATTGAAATTGATAGAATCGATTATTCGATTAACGGATCGTCACCACCAACAGATTTTATCCCTAGCTATACGAATAACCAAAGTTGAATTCTCACCCCTAAACAACATAAGCATGACGTGACTCAACGAGTTAAAAATTATTTGACTGACGTAAGTGCCTACATCACCTATTTCGACTCCATTGAACTCATACCTATTAATTATTTGTCGTGATTATATTTTAAAATACTTCTTTCTAGTACGTTCATTTCGCAATATCAAATATACCAATTCGGAAGTTGGATAGTGATTCAATTCATCTTTGGTAATTAGATCAAATATAATTCTGAAATTTAGATGATAACAATTAATTAAAACATAAGTTCTGAAAAAATGTTTTATAATGTTGTGTAAAATCTATCATATGTGCAATAACTATAAACCACATATTAGAAATAAACCATATTCCAATCAAATACATCACACTCAAATCTATGAGAAGATTGTGAAAATTCAAATAAACCTTTAACTTTAATAATATCAAGTCAACTATAGACTATTTCGAAAGGGACCTGTAAAACTGATTTATTTGATTCAACTCATCAACGGTGATATTTAATTATCTAAAATTTATAGCTGACCGACCTCACTGACTATGCTTTTTTCTATTATTATTGAAAATAATAGTTATAATATACGTAATATTATATTGTCTACAAAAAATAATATTCGCTCCATCCTATTAAAAGCAATACTTTCTTTTTTATCAAATAGATTAAAGAAGATTATATTTTATGTAAAAATAGTTAGGGGTGAGCAAAACAAAACTCGAACCGAACTGATGTAATTTGATCGGTTCGGTTCAGTTTTTAACAAGTTCGAATTCAGTTTAAAAATCAAAGTTTCTTCAGATCGATTCTGTTTGAACTTTCAAAGCTTCTGTTCAAACCGAACTGACCTAAGTTTTAATATTTATATTTATAAAATTCTATTTAATCATAATAATCTATTTTTTTCTAATGCCACTAGTAATCTATTAAATAATTAATTTGTAGAACCTAAACAATTAAAAGATAGATGATTTTTTTTTTTGAAAAATATACAATTCCGACAAATTTAACGAGAATTTGTAAAAATACACAATTTTAGTTAATCGAAAATCGAATCGATGCCGAAATTTAAACTTTCGATCGGTTTTCGATCCAATTTTTGCAAAAAAAATGATTGGATCGGTTAGCAATTTTAAAACTTCAATTAAATTTTTAGGTCAATTAATACAAAATTTAAAGGCCGCGTCACGGTGGACTCGAACCCGAGACCTTTGCCCTCGAACATTTAACCACTCTACCGCTAGGCCATCACACATATAATAATTTTTGATGTTGATTCAATTGACTGAATCAACCGAATGCTCATCGATAGGATATGGCCCACCAACCTCTCGTGCCCAATGATGGACCTAACCCATCTGTTGCTCTACTCGGTTACGCTTAAATGACAATCCTAAACCCTAATTATGGGTAACGGTAATGGTAAAGCTACAGAATCATGGGTAATAATGGTGGAGATCATGGTGGGTTATGGGAGAGTTATGGCCCGCCTATTAGGGGAGTGGGACATGATTTACGTTGGTGTATAAATAGGAGTTAGATTGAAGGTAAAAGGGTTGCAAATTCTTGAATCTTGGAGCCCTCAAGATACTTGCTCAGAATCAAATTATAGTAAACATCTTGAGGATCATCTCTCCGTGGACGTAGATCTTATTACGGATCGAACCACGTAAAAGTCTCTTGTGTTCTTTCTTGTTTTCATAAATCTCTCATACTAGATTTATCATTGGCGCCGCCTGTGGGAAGCCTTCGAACAAAAAGTGTGTTTTCTACAATCTAATGGCAAGGACACGCAAACGCTAATCTTGTCGGCGATGTCGGCAACAACCGTGCGGAGGACGATCGGTGGTCACACAACGCCGGGAAAGGGAATGCGGACGCCACCGGCGGTCACACACCGATGGTCACATGGAAAATGCTTCCATACACCCTCGGTCGCCACCCCAACGAAGAGAAGACACCGACCTCGAGACGGTGAAGCAGGAGGTTCACCGCTCCCACGAGGTCCTCGGTCGAGCGAGATCTCAATTCCTCAACGCCAATTTCAATCAATTCCGAGTTTCTCAACCGGAGGACAAATGGGCGGGCCCTCAAGAGTGCCGAAGTGGTGATTCTGACAATCGGTCGCATACCTCTCCGAAACAATCAACGCTCATCACGACATAATGATCGCCCGATACTGTGGTTCATTCATCCTCATACCTTCGCGGAGTCGTTCTCCACCTCGACATGATACCCATGAAAATCGACGGGAAAGAAGGGAGGAAGGGCGGTCGAACTCCCCACGAAGAGATGATGACGTCGTTATCGATCTCCTACTCCCGGAGAGGATGGTAACGAACTCCCGGATTCGACCGACACGGACGAATTATCTCCTTTTCAAGGGAGATTCGATACACCTCGCCACAGCCGATACGGGCCCGAATATTTCGCACACGATGGCCTTGGAGATCCTTCCGACTTCCTATTTGCCTATACCACCAATATGGCAAACCAAGGGATGGAAGATTTCCATATGTGTAAGGTCTTTCCGAGGTGCTAATCTCAACGCCGACGTTGGTTCACCGCTCGCCGTGAACGACATCCATTGCTTCAAAGACCTCATGGATCGGTTCAAATGGCGTTTTACGGAAGATGCCGCCCAACAACCTTCGTCCGATCGCATAATCCGCCAAGGACGGACGAAACAATGTCGAATTTCGTCTGCGGTTCATCATGGAATCCTTAAAATAGATGAGAGTAACGATCTCACATCATCAACGCCTTGAAGAACGGATCCGACCGGAGCTCAGAATAAAGAGATCACGTGTGACCAAAGACGGCAAGTCGTCTTTGGACCCCGGTTGATAACTTTGTCAAAGGGACGAGTCGGATCGAAAGCAAGAGAGAGATCCGGGATGAGCGGTGAGAGAAGAAAGCCGGGAGGATCGGGGCCGAGGTCTTGAGCGCCAAGTGCGTTCGAAAGAATAAAGAAGGACCAGAGAATCAAGGTGGGACCTCGACCAAACCACAGTAATAACGATCGCCTTTATTGAATCCGTATGAAATATTCGAGCTTCACATCGAGCTCTTTTCTAAACCTCCTCCTATGAAAGGAGGATCCAAAAAGTCAACGGAAAGTATTGTGACTACCACCAAAGTGCGGTCACGATACGTAAGATTGCAAGTCCTTGGGCTCTGTGATTGACGAGCTCGTGAAAGAAGGAGCTTGAAGAAGACACCGCCGACTGGCCGGTAATAAAAGCGCAGAGGGAAAAATGGAGGTGGTAACAACTGTGGACCGACCTCAACGGCAACCCGACCTGAAGATGACGAGGACGAAGGTCCCAATGCAATGGAGCAGGTTTACGCTATAACCGGGCTGCCAGTTGGTACGACGAGGTCGTCGCTTAGAAATGAAGCTCGGAGGCCGACCCCCGAAGAGCCGAAAAACAAGCGACTCCGGGATGGAGAAAATATCGTGTTCTCCAAAGATGACCCAGTACCTAAGATCATGCCCCACCAGGATGCCATTACAATACAAGCCGTGGTGGGTAACAAGAATGTACATCGAGTCTACATCGACATCGGAGCCTCCGTTAGCATCATATTCCAGAGCTGCCTGGATAAACTTGATGTTGGAGGAATTAGTACACCCCGCACCTTCCAGCCATGGAGCTTTACTCAAGAGGCGGTTCAACGGAAGAGTCATTACCCTTCCGGCCACCGTAGGCGCGCTCCCTGTCGGTCACCAAAGCCATTCAATTTTTCTGGTCCGAGCTCCTCTCCATACAACATTATCACGGGAAGAGATTGGTCAGATGCAACCGAGCCGTCGCTCCGTGTACCACCTCACTATTAAGATACCTACCCCGTGGGAGTGTTAAGCATTCGGGGTGACCAAACGGCGCCTAAAGAATGCCTACGAGTCTCAACCCAAGATGCGACCTTACCACAGGCCTAGCAATTCTGAACCCTCCGGTTGCCACCCGGGATGATCGTCGAGAATCTTCACTATCTGACGACGACCCTTCTAAAGTTGTCAAGGTTGGTACCCAAGTTCACCAATATTCGCCAGGTCATGCAGTTTCTAAGGAATATAGAGATGTATTTGCATGGTCTCCATTGGATATGACTGGGTCTCACCCAGCTCATAACTCATCGTCTTAACATTGATCCGCTACTAAACCGGTTCGCGGAAGAAAAGAAGTTTTGCCGCGGAATAAGCTGTGTCATAAGAGACGAGGTAACCCAACTCTGGAGGCTAAAACTCAGACGAGGTTAAATACCCAACTTGGATGGCTAATCCGTTGTAGTTCGAAAGCCGGGAGGGATGGGCGATGTGTCGACTATACCGACCTCAATAAACCTTGCCCAAAGGATCATACCTCTCCCCGACATTGACAAGAAGGTGGAAGCATTGGTGGGACATGAGGTCTTGGTTTCTGGATTTATACTGAGGATACCACCAAGTCTTGATGAGCGGAAGACGCCCAAAACAGCGTTCATTATCGACTTGGTGTCTTTGCACCGAAAGATGCCTTCGGTCTAAAAACGCCGAGCTACTTACCAAAGAATGGTGGGACGCGATCTTCAAGGATCACATAGGAGAAATTGTTGAGGTCTATGTCGATGATATAGTAGTCAAAAGCAAAAAAGCTGAGAGCTGCGCCATTGACCTCGAAACAATTCTTCGGCTCCTCAGGTCGGCCAACCTCAAGCTCAATCCCCAGAAGTGCACATTTGTGGTGAGGACGGGTAAATTTCTAGGATGCTGGGTTTCTCAAGAAGGCCTCAAAGCCAATCCTACCAAAGTGAAAACGGTGCTCGACATGCAGATCCCAAAACCATCCGTGAAATACACAAACTCACCGGTTGTCCGCCGCCTTAGCCGATTCCTATCTCGAATGCCGAGAAGCTTCCCTTCTTCAAGATCCTGAGGAGAGCTCCAGATTTCACCTGGCAGGAAGAACATCAGGTCGCCTTCACACAGCTGAAGGAGTATCTCGCCGACCTGCCGACACTATCCGCCCCAAAGCAAGGTGAAATTCTATCATTATATCCGCCACCCTCGGACGAGGCGATTAGTCTCAGATTGGTGCGAGATGAGGTGGGACGACAACTCCCCATCTACTTCATTAGCCGAGCTCTCAAGGGACCGAAACGAGGTACACCAACCTCGAGAAGCTAGCTCGCCTTGGTGAACGCAAGCGACGCCCCGGCCTTACTTTCAAGCTCATTCTATCCAGTATTAACGGACTTGCCTCTAAGACAAGTCTTATCAAAACCGAGTCATCTCGGGCGAATAGCTAAGTGGGCACTAGAACTCGCGAACACGACATTTCATACTCCCGTGCCGGCTATAAAAAGGCAAGCCTTGCAGTTTCTGGTGGAAGTCAAATTCACCGAGGTCGCTCTACCGGTGAGGTCACTCCCACCCTCACGGTAGAAGAACGACTTTGCACCACCACGGATGTTGGCGAGATGTACGTGGATGGAGCTTCATGCAAGACGGGTAGTGGAGCGGGTATCCTTCTCCTCGGCCCGGATAAGCAAGAAGTAACATACGCCCGCGGTTTACCTTCCCGACCACCAACAATGAAGTGGAATCTGAAGCATTGATCTGGACTCGCCTAGCAAAGGAATTGAAAGTGGATGAGTCCAAATATTTGGAGATTCCGGTCGTGGTAAACCGTATTAGGTACATCGAGGCTAAGGAAGATCGAATGAAGCGAGACTTGAGAAGGCAAAAGAGATCCGGCTTCATTCGAATACTTCAAGATAATCAAATCCCACGAGGAAAAGCAAATGAGGTGACATCCTTAGTAAATTGGCTTCGTCATCGGCAAATCCAAGATGAGGAAGTTCATTCCGAAGCATTGAGGCGCCTCATATCGGCGTTATTTCGCAGGTGAACCGAATCGGATGACGCCCAAAAGCATATCTGGAAGGGCACACTACCTCGGGATCGATTGGAGGCCAAAAGATGATGGCGAAATCCCAAAATATCTTATGCATGAGGCGCTCTATACCGAAATCTTACCTTCAACCCTCCCGAGGTGCTCGGGCGGAAGAAGGTCGACACGTGCTCAATGAAATTCACCGGGGTCTTGTGGAAGCCACATCGGGTCGCGAGCTCTCTCAAAGAAGACGCCGAGGTCGGGATACTCACCGCCCACCGTGCAAGATTCGCCGAACTCGTCAAAAGTGCCCGAAGTGCCGATTCATTCCACGGTCAAAAGCGCCTCGGATCGATCTAAGCGACCGCAAAGTCCACGGCCTTTTATGCGGTGGGGATTGACATTGTTGCTCCGCTCGACCGAGCACCGTGTCGGCCGATATTTAGTCGTAGCCATAGACTACTTCACAAAGTGGGTCGAGGTCGAACCACTATCAAGCCTCACGAGCGGAGAATTCGGACCTTCGTGTGGAAAATATAGTCCGCCGCCTCGCATACCGCACGCTCGGTCTCGGACAACGCACCGATTCCAGACAAGAACTTCAAGGTGGTGCGAAGAACTTGGATCGATCAACGTTTCACCCGGTCGCACACCCACAAGCGAATGGCCGCACCGAGGTCACCAACCGCACGATCGTACAAGGATTAAAGAAGAGGTTAGAGCCGAGCTAAAAGCGATCGGGCTGAAAATCTCCTCACGTCCTTTGGTCCCACAGACCACACCTCGGACATCGCACGGAAACCCTTTCACCGGGTTTACGATGCGAGGCGGTCATACCGGCCGAGATCGGGCGCTAAGCCCGCGCACTCTTCACTTCGATCGGTAGGGAACGAGGAAGACTGCGAGCAAACCTCGGCCCTCGAAGAGAAGCGCGAGCTAGCCTTCATAAACGAAGCCAAGTATAAAGCCCAGTCGCATGGACTACAATAAAGGGTCAAAACTTCGCGGTCCAAGTAGGCGACCTCGTCCTACGAAATAATGAAGCCCGAGAGCCGAGCGTCTTAACAAGTCGGATCCAACATGGGAAGGCCCGCACTGTGTTCACGAGAACCTTGGTAAGGGGCTTATGCTATCTCACTTATCCGGTGCGCTTATCCCCTAACTCGGCATATTTCTCATTTAGGAGGTACTTTACATAGTTATGATTTCGGATCGACTTTATGTTAGTCTCCTTACTTGCCTTGTCAAGTGCGATGTCATATATTTGTTGAATAAAATATTTATTTTTCCAATGAATATTTCATTTCGCTTCATTTTATTCGTATGCGAACATCTATTTGGATATACCGCATTTAACCTTCACGAGGGCGCCTCACGAAGATAAAAAAAACCCACTAAGTAGGGTGCTCACTAAGCGCGCCCGCACTCGTAGATTACTCATTGAATTGAGCGTCTCAAGGCAACGCATCTGGACCACTCACTAGTTTGAAAGTCTACATGCATACATTCGATTACTCATTAAGTTGAAAAATCTACATGTATAAGACATCCAAATTGGATCTCACCAAATTATGGCAAAGTATACAGTATAAATACATTTACGACCAAACGAAGTCCTAAGCTATGTTTATACCTCTCAAGAGGAAAAACGTACACTTCGAAACGAGTCTAAATACATTTATACTTACATACAAAGTCCTATATTATGAACACTCATTCGGGTTTCCGAGCTCCGCCTCGCCGAGACTCTCCGAAGCTGAGATAATTTTGAACGAAGTCCCCAGGTCGGCGATGGATACCCGGAATAAACTCTGTACCTTCCACCCAATCTACGAGGGTGGTCCCACCTCGGCCTGTTCCGGGAGCAGTTTGACTCGGCATTGAGGAATTCAATCCTGCACCAGAGGCCACATCTTGACCCCGTGAGCCCGACGACGGACCAGGATTATGCCCTTGTCCTCGAGCTCTAGCTCTTCCACGTCGACTGGCAGTCCGCGCGTGTCCTCTCCTCCGAGCTGCCGAGCGTCGTCCTCTATACGCTCCGCTGTCAGATGGACCCATTTGACGGAGCACCAGGCGTGATCAGCGTAGCCGCCTCCTCTTCGTGCTCTTCAATTATGGGATTAGCGTTGCCCATGTAGATGCACGGCGGGCGGGGCATGCGTCGTTATGACGATCTCATACATCCGCATGTATTTCATAACAGTAGTCGAGGCGCCTCTAAAATTCTTGCTATTGGGACCCTCCTCATCCTCAATACCATGCCTCCGCCAACAAACTCGAACTCGATCGTCGGCTTCAGATATAGTCGTTCCCGGTCCGCGGATGACCTTTTCGTACTCTTCATGCTCTTCCGAGATCCGAGGAACTTCTGCTGTCATTTCAGTCGCTCGCATGATGCATCGATCGCCGTGGATCACATCTGCAGATAAGTCAGCCCCGGACTTGAGATGTGTGATCCTTAACCTTAACATCTCATTTTCAGCAAGGGAGGGGCCACCCGCGGTCGGCTTCATGCAATTTTTGTTTCATTCGGTGACAATGTCGGTAGCGTCCATCTTGGCTAATACCGAGTCATTTCGGCAGATCGACTCCTCCAGTGTGCCACCTCTTCGTCCTTCTCGGCTAGAGCACCTCGGACTTCTTTCAGTTTTGTTAACAGTTCATGATCCAGTCCGAGGTATTGAGGTGAAGAACGCTAGAATAAGACAATGACAAGGCATTTTAAAAGATATGTCTATTATTATTCAAATGGAAGTTTGTACAACACCGGGTCCTATCGATCCCGACAAATCATCCTATTACAATGGGTCCACTGACCTCAGGCTCATTAGGCTGATTGCCGACCCCTCCGACCTCTTGCTGAGCAGCCTGCCGCTGCTCTTCCGCTGGTTGCCGATCTGCGGAAGAGACGTCCGAACTTGACCGCCGCCCGGTTTGGTCCTCAACTCAGCAAGGAAGGCTCAAGCTCAAGTCTTCATCTTCCTTGCATCGAGTTACGGCCTCCGCCCGCCGAGAGAGGCGAAGACGCCAAGGCATCCACCACGGGAAAGGAGGTCGCCCTGCGACTATGCGAGCATAATTCTTGCATACCTCCGGTGGTCGACCTCAACCCAACCGTGTTGGGCCTTGTCAAAATCTGGGTCTCGGCGCCAACTTTTCGGTGGGCACAAATCACTGCGGCCTCATCACGCGGCCGGTCGGAGATGAAGAGGAAAAGCTCTCCGACTCGATAAGCTTCTTTGGCGAAGGCCCTCGGCATAGGTCCTTGCCCCTTGACAGAAGGCGCTTGTTTTGCGACGACCTCTCTCGACCTCGGCGACCTCCTCTTGGGCGCCTCCACTTGGCACGGGCTACTCGCAAGTCCCGATCCTTCTTTGAGGGCACCTCCGCGGCCATCTTTGCCACCTCGGCTCCGTCGACTTCGCCTTAGCAAGTTCGGCGTCCGCCTGGCAAAGATCTAGCGGATTCACCGCGGCCCTCGCCTATCCGGCGGCGACTTCTCCAAGGCCTCGTGTTGCGAGGCACCTCAACAATAAGCCCGGCCATGCGGCGATCTCGCCGCCATCGAGGCGCGATCCCGAATATGAAATAATTAGCAACAAGTGGCAACAAGTTTACAAGGAGAAAGGTAGCGGCGTATACCTTTGGGAAGGATAAGGAAGTGCTGGAAGTCGGCACCTCGGACTGAGGCTGACCACGGACCTCGATCTCCAACGTCGGGCCGAGGTCATTTGAGGACCAGTCACAAGGTCTTTTAGGGCGTCCACTACCACAGGCTGTTGGGTAGATTCGCTTCGTCTCGCCTTCTTCCTCGCGGGTTCCCTTCGATCAGAGGAAGCAGGACGCGGCGACGAGATCGGCACATTGACTTCTCTGGTCGGGTCAACCTTCACTGCAATCAACATGAGAATTTCATTAGCACAGCAAAATCAAACGAGGGAAATAAAGATAAGAAGGTTGCCCTCACCCAAATCGACTCGACATCGGAGCTTCTGACCTATAGACACTCAGCCCAGCATCGTTCAAGTCATCCTCAGTATAGTTGATCGATAGGATCTCACCCATATCGTTCAACATCTTCTCCATAGGGCCCAGGGGATTAATTTTCACGTCCTTTATCGACCCGAGGCCCCACTCGTACCTCGGATACCCCTCAGCCCGCAAAAAGAAGTATCTATTTTGCGGTGAGATACCTTCGACGGGAGGTAATTTTAAACTTGAGCGAGGTGACGGTAATATACTACTATAGACTTGATGCTAAAAAAACGCATCAAGACTTCGGAAGAGAGCCCCTCGCCTATGCTATAACAGGCCAACCCTAGCCCCACCGCCGACCTAATAGAATTGGAGGTCAGTTGGCATATAGGGATCTGAAAATACTCCTGAAAGCTAAGGAAAATGGGGGCCAAAGGAAATCTAAGCCCAGCTATTAAGCTATCTACAAAAATGGTGATAAATCCTCGGAGGGCCATCGCCCTATCGTTGGGTTTTGCGAGCACCACCATGCATCCTCCGGGATGTGGTATTTCTCGGCGACCACCGAAGCTCCTCCATCGTCAAGGTTGATTTCGCCCACCGATCTCGAGGCCATCCCATACCAAGACACCGGTAAAACCCCAGAACTAAGTCCCATGGATTGACTGGCGGTTATGGCATATATAATCCTTACATTGGGGTCTTCGACGACCGTAACCCAAGTCGAACCGAGTTATCGAGGCGAGAAGAGGGTGAGAAGGTGAAGAATACATACTTACTTTTTCGGAGCGGGATTTCGATTTCTTCAACAAAGTGTGAGAGAGGAATTGGGGATTTCTAAGGTTGTATTCTCTGGATTCAAACGTCGAAGGAGAAAATGAATTGTCTCTTTTAGACCTATTTATAGGATAAATGGCGCTAAAATCTGCCGCTTCGCTTATTACACGTGCTATTTACAGTTGGATGTGTGAAAGACGCGCGCACGCCAAGTCCCCAACTACCGCTGGCGGTATGACGTACCTCGAAAAAAGCAGACCACCACCGATCACGTGATGATTACTACGAGTTCGGACATCGGACCACGCCCATGTCCTAATACCGTAAGTAGTTCAGTCGGTCTCGACCTCCTCCCAACGCCGGATCTCGACTTGACTAATGATTTGAGTTGGTATTGGGTCGTGCCCCACGACCACCTCGGATCGACAAAGTATTCCGTGTCGGATATGTCCACCTCGAACCGTGAAATATTTTCGGTAGGACATGTCCACCTCGGATCGTGATATTTCGTGTCGGATATGACCACCTCGGACAAATGTAGTGTTTTAGGTCATACAACAATGACAAACCTTCAACGAAAACTCACCAAGATATTTCGCCTCAAGAAAGCACATTCTCCGCTCACCGGCAAGGCTATTCTCGACTTTTCGGAGGCTATGATAGATATGGCCCACCCAACCTCTCGTGCCCAACCTCTCGTGCCCAATGAAATGGACCTAACCTCATCGTTGCTTGCTCGGTTACGCTTAAACGACAATCCCTAAACCCTAATTATGGGTAACAGTAATGGTAACGCAGAATCATGGGTAATAATGGTGGAGATCATGGTCGGTTATGGGAGAGTTATGGCCCGCCTATTAGGGATTCGTGGGACATGATTTACGTTGGTGTATAAATGGGAGTTAGATTGAAGGTAAAGGGTTAAGAAATCATCAAATCTGGTTCTCAAGATACTTCTTTGTAATCAAATTATAGTAAACATCTTGAGGATCATCTCTCCGTGGACGTAGATCTTATTACGGATCGAACCACGTAAAAGTCTCGCGTTTTATTTCTTTGTTTATAAATCTCTCATACTAGATTTATCACTCACCTAAAAATAACGTGGCTTACAAAATTTGCCAAAAGTAAAACGAGCCGTAATAGGACGGGAGTGATTAATATTGGCGAACGACTTGAGCAGCACGTACTATTTATCAAAAAGGAGAGGTGGAGTCTCCATTTCTGTGGGAGCTCAACGCAGATTTTCAGGGATGCACATGCACGAACATGGCAGTGAAAGCGTTCCTCTTCTTGGAAGACAAGTAAGCTTCGGATTGTAATCTATTGATAGATATATTTTTATTTTACTTTTCTCTTCATGAATGAGAGGTTTTTTTCTTTAGAAGAGATGAATACAAACGTGTTCTTTGTTTTGTTTCAGTTCGTGGAAGAAAATAAAAATTAGTCGCGATTGCTCCTTTAGCATGATTTGGTTGCTTATGGAATGTCGCGGTTCCTTTCTGATTTTCACTGGTTCAGGATTATGTCGTTTTCTGATTTCAGTTGTGTGGCAGTTTTGAGCTGTTTAGAGTATTGCGTTAAAAATGATTAGGTGATTGAGTTTTCACATAGGTGGATGAGGTGGAAATGGAGCTGAGACCTGTTTGGGCTGATTATTTGCCTTGCTCTAGTTTATTTGAAATTATTTCCGAAGAATTGCTTTAAGTTGGGGGGATTTTGTGAAGTGAACCTTCCATATTATAGGGCATGGTGATTTGAGTTATTTGGCTTGCTATGGGTGATTCTTTAACGCTTTTTGAAGGGCGTTGTGCGTGAATTGTAGCTCTTTTCATAATGGTTGAGCTTGATTAGGGTGGAGGAAGAAGAAATGGTGCTGAAGAAAATGGTCAGCTTACTGACCTTGAACACGGAGATGCTGTGCCGGTAATCTGGAATTTAATTGAATTGTTCTTGTTGATAATGTGGCGTGTATTGAACTTTTTTTTTCTGTTGGGTGCTAACTTTCTTCTTGTGAATACAGGCTGCAAATGTGGGCTTTGGTAGAGTGATATCACTTGTAAGATCGTGTCATGTTTCTAGCTCTTCAATTAGTGAAGATTTGTTGCTTGCTACTTGCTTCTTGTGTAGGTGTTTTACGTGAGCTTTTGTTGTCAGGCGAAGCCCGAAGCAGGCAGTTTGATAATTGCTACAGTTGCTCTGTTGATTGCTTCGACTTCTAGTATATTGGTGGTAATGTGCTAAAGCTATGCCTGATAACAATAGTACCTCAACCCCTCTTCCGAAGATGTCTTTTGAAATTATTTGCATTTTGATGTGAATCTGGCAGCCAAATTTTGGAGGGAAGATAATTGATATCGTCTCAGGAGACATTGAAACGCCTGAACAGAAATCTGAAGCTTTGAGTGCTGTCTACAGTACGATATTTGCAATATGTCTGATTGTTGTTATTGGGTATGCTTATTTTACTACACTAGTATCTAGTAGATATAGGTTTCTGCATTTTGGTATGCATTGATATTTTCATCACTTCATCACGATAAATATGATAGAATTCTTTTAAGTCTATTCTCTATATAAAGAGTCTAAAGCCTTTATAATTGATCTTCAAAGGGAGGCTTAGTTGTTCAAGTTGACTGTTTAAGTTCAATTTTTTAACTTGTTTGTACATTCTTGCATTCAGTTCAATTTGCACAACAATTCGCACATGGTTGTTTTCATCTGCCAGTGAGAGGGTTGTTGCTCGCATAAGAAATAATTTGTTCAGTCATCTTGTTCGCCAGGTAATGACCTTTAACCCTGGTTTATTAAAATCCTGTAAAGTTTTCTGTTGGGATAAATTCTTGAATCAGATAATTCACCTGACTTTCTTCAGATTATTTAAATTTTCGTAGGAGATAGCATTCTTTGATGTTACTCGGACAGGGGAGCTCTTAAGTAGGCTATCTGAGGATACACAGATTATAAAAAATGCTGCAACTACAAATCTTTCAGAGGCTTTGAGGAATCTTTCGACTGTATTTATTGGTCTTGGGTTCATGTTTACAACTTCATGGAAGCTAACATGTAAAATATCAATCATCACATCGATTTTTCCCTCTACAGTTTCTTCAATAATTATGCTTTCCTGCAATCTTTTGCAGTGTTGGCTTTGGTTGTTGTTCCGGTCATATCGGTAGCTGTGCGTCAGTTTGGTCGTTATGTTCGGGAACTTTCTCACAAGACTCAAGCTGCTGCTGCAGTGGCTTCTTCTATTGCTGAGGTATCACTTAAAATAATTTCCCTATTAATTCTCCATTCTGTAATCGATTGTCCCATTCTCCTGAACTGAGTATAGGATCATTGAGGCAGATGGATTAGTAAAAATTGGAAAATTTATACTTTAATAATATTCATCTGTTGTGCATGTAGAGATAGGTTATCTCAACATAGAATTATTGGAACTTGTTACAATAGATATTTAGCATCTTCTGTTGTAAATTATATGACGGAGAAAAAGCAATATGACCTGGAGGTGAGAGAAGAAAAGGAAGAGAATGTAGTAATATCTTCAATAGATGGTCATCTAAGCTGCAAAATCTCCTCATGGTCTTTAAACATATGTTTTCCATGTAGGAAACTTTTGGTGCTGTGCGCACAGTAAGATCTTTTGCACAGGAAGAATATGAGATCTCACGCTACTCTGAGAAGGTGGAGGAGACGCTAAAGCTTGGACTCAAACAAGCTGTGAGTTCTGTAATGTCGTATTGTGTGTGAACGTTTGCTCATTTTGCTGAAGTCTAATCTTCTAATGTCTTGTAACTTATGTTTTGCGCCTGCAGAAAGTAGTTGGTTTCTTCTTTGGAGGTCTCGGTGCCGCTTCAACATTATCAGTCATTGTAGTAGTCATCTATGGTGCTACTCTGACCATCAAAGGCTCAATGACTCCAGGATCTCTTACATCTTTTATTCTTTATAGCTTAACTGGTAATAAATTGAGCAAATAGATGCTTTATCGAATCCTGTCTTCCAAGACAGAAACACGCATTTCTTGATTCGCCTACCTTTTGCAGTTGGATCATCAGTATCTGGACTATCTAGCTTATACACAGTAGTCATGAAAGCTGCTGGAGCGAGTAGGAGGGTCTTCCAACTTTTGGATCGTGTCTCATCCATGCCAAAATCAGGAAATAAGTGCCCGTTGGGGTTAGTTTCTGAAATGATGCTTATTATGTTGTTGGTTTATTCACTTAAGACGGCAAAAAATTTCTACAAGCCCAGCATACTGCACCATGAATTACAATTTATAGATCTGAAATTCTGGCCGTGTGGTTTATTGTCAAGCTATGTGATCATATATCTCTTCAGTCTATCAAATTAGTCTCGAAAACTGGTCCAAATTTTTTATGTTCATTGTTGATTCTAGAGTATCACTATTGAGCAACACGGGAATCAATTAAGTGTTCAACCTAGAATGAGATCTCGTTAGCTGAATTTAAAATTTATATAATCTTTTTTGTGACAGAGATCAAGATGCGGAGGTAGAGCTGGATGATGTTTGGTTTGCTTATCCGTCTCGCCCTAATATTATGGTCCTTAAGGTACTGATATATCTGGACTCCTGTGTTTAGAGAACTCTAATCATTGTAAAGCTCGTTGTTTACATGTTTGTCATTTTAGGGAATAACGTTAAAATTACACGCCGGTTCAAAAGTTGCTCTGGTAGGTCCAAGTGGTGGTGGAAAGGTAACACTTCTTGACTTGCAGATTTCCATTCAAATTTTTATTTGTACATGTTCATGCCATGCCATACGAAATGTGAGATAGATACAATGGTTTTGAAGAGAGAAAACTGGAAGGTAAAAATAGCTTATAACTAGCTTTACCTAGAGCACCTTGTTTCCTTTTCCCTCTGCTGCAGACCACCATAGCAAACTTGATCGAGAGATTCTACGACCCCTCAAAAGGAACGATTATGGTGAATGGGGTTCCTTTGATTGAAATATCTCATGAACATCTACACAGGAAGGTAATTTTGCTAATAGGAGTAGATTTTAAAGTGAATTTCTTGAAATTTTCTAGGTCACTTATCAACACATCTGCTGTGTGTTACTTGTGAACCTAATGGTATATAATTTTTAAATTCTCTAAAACACAGATCAGCATTGTGAGTCAGGAACCTATTCTTTTCAACTGCTCAATTGAGGAGAACATCGCCTATGGATTCGACGGGAAAGCAAGCAGTGTTGACATAGAAAATGCAGCTGTAAGTTTCAAACTCTTCATTGCAGCCAACATCCATCATATATATTAATCGCATTTCTCCCTTCTCTGATAACAAACAGAAAATGGCGAATGCTCACGAATTCATATCCAAGCTTGGTGAGAAGTACCAAACATTTGTTGGAGAGCGTGGCGTGAGGCTTTCAGGCGGTCAGAAACAAAGAATAGCCATTGCCAGAGCTCTGCTGATGAATCCCAGAATCCTACTTCTAGACGAGGCAACGAGCGCCCTTGATGCTGAGAGCGAGTATCTAGTTCAGGTGAGCTCTCTTCGAGGCTTCAAACACTTTTTGTGAGCTCTCATGCTTCATCTTCTCACGCGTGTTATGATGCTGTAGGATGCCATGGATTCTCTGATGAAGGGCAGGACGGTGCTGGTTATAGCTCATAGGCTTTCAACTGTTAAGACTGCAGACACCGTCGCAGTAGTTTCGGACGGTCAGATTGTAGAAAGCGGCACACACGACAACCTGCTAAGCAGAGACGGAATCTACACGGCCTTGGTTAGGAGACAGTTACAAGGACCTATACCTCAAGCCTAGTTACACTGTTAGTTTTTTTACCCATTTTTACTGCTATTCAAAATGCAAACTAAATTTTTGCATTAATTCTCTCTACTAAGTTGACAAAATATATGATACAAATTTTCTTGTTCGGTGACTTGTATTTGAATCAAAGATTAGGTTCTGAAACCAGCCTTGCTTCTCTTGTTTTGTAAGAAATGTCATAACATGTTTAGAAATGTATTTGGCTTTTGGAATTTTACTATTCTCTGTCCTTGATATTTGTTCATTTAATTCTAGTTTCGGTACGTCCACATAATCAGTTCACTTTCTTTTTATAGATATAGACCCCACCCAAAAGTCAAGACTTTTACTCACACTCAATCCACTTATTTACAAAATAACTTTAAATGACTTGTATTTTCCATTCACATAACATATTTTATTATGTATTGTATATATATGGTGAGAAGGATATATATGGACGGAAGGAGTATATAAAAATGGTTTGGTGGCCATTTTAGTCCCATAGATAAGGATTGATAATTTAGTAATAATAATAACTTTCAAAATACAGCAATTTTAGTAATCCTCTTAAGATGCCAGATTTAAATTGGCTAAATAATTATATACAATATGCATATTAAATAGATAACTCCTACCTTTTAATCGTGGACACATTGATTTATAAGCCCTAAATATTGGAGCCTCCGCCTGAACATATGAATTTACTGTTCGTATTAATATTCAATGACAAATCATATAATCATTACTCAAGCTAGGCTCTGAGTATTAAACGCTAAAGTTTGAACCCACACATAAATTATTATTTTTTTGGGTAGCATGGGAACCCGCGATCATTACTCCAGTGCATCTTAGGTAGAACTCGTTCGCCTCGCGATATACTGCAAACCACACATAAATTATTATTCAATATACTTGTGGCGACAATACTTATGTATTATTGTATTTATCATTTATCTCAAACAATGATGTAAGATCACTTCCAAGTTAGTTACTAGATACCACGTAACAAAATAAACCTATGTGACATTAACACATATTTACTTTTTAACCTTCAATAACACATGTCTACTTTTTATTTATATATCTATTTAATTACTGTAGAAGGGTTATATTTTCAGATTGGAGACGACACTGGAATTGTTCGTTTTTATGTTCACGCGCATATCCATGCTTTTTCAGCCATGATTACCCTTTCCAGCACAAATAAATGCTAATAAATTAAATTTCATTTCAATTTCTTTTAGTCAATAAAACCAACATAGAAATGTGAGAAAATTAGCAAAGCTTATATTGATGAAAAATCGAGATTAATTCTGCAACTGACGGCGACGGCAAGTGTAGTGAGATTTGGGGAAGACGAACATGATTCATGAATAAGATCTATCTGGATATAGAGTTGGGCTTCCCAGCCGGCCCGGCCCACTTTGATAAAGAAGGTTTAAACAAAGTAAAAATCCGTTGTATAGTAAAATGAAAAGTTGGGTGATCTTTGGTATGAAAATGATCCTCTCCATGAACATTGTCAAATGATGGGTACACATTTTAGTTTCTATAATTAATTAAATCGAGGAAAAATTGAATAGATGATTGAGTCATCTAAGCCCAATCAATAGTTCAATTTTCCAAAAAATGGCAGAAAATTTTATATTCCTTGTTAAATCAAGCATAGATACAATTTACAAATTCTCATAAACATACCTAACTTACTAGGTGTAACGCATTCTCCTATTCAGATTGCAGATTACTAGAATAATCTATACTTTTGGGACAGTCATATCTGATAGACTGATAGGAGCTTTTGTGCTTCCAGATTGGAGATTGAACTTTTGTACATATGTGCAAAATATAGTAGAAATTTTATTAACTATCTTGGCCATAAATAAACAAATCATGCTTGAACAGATTTCTGAACTTTGAATTACAAGGATTGATACATTTTTCTTAACTCGTTAAATGATTGTTGTACAAGAATTAAAATATCTTTTTTGAACACATATGCTAGTTAGCAGTCTTGATTCTGGAGACAAAATTAAAACTCAACTCATAATTAGTGATTTTGTGACAGAATTAGATTACTTCAATTTTCTGCAAAGAGGAAGTCATTAAGATTTATTTAGCTCAAAAATTACGATGACAAAATAAAACTATAAAAAAGGAAACAATAATAAGTCGGATTAAATAAGCTCCCAGCGAGGATCGAACTCGCGACCTTTCGCTTACGAAGCGAACGCAATACCACTATGCTATGGAAGCCATTGATATTGCTGGTTCGTATAAATTTAATTAGAAATTAATTTTATAATCGACTTTTTTACGAAGCCCACAACTTTTTCTTTTCTTCGGGAAGGAACTTCTACTACTTCCTAATATGTGCTTATTACGAAGTCTCTGCTGTATTTAAAAAAATTATAATAAGTCTCTTAACATCAAATCTCCTCAATTAAAGTTTCAAGCACGTGTTAGATTTATTTTCTAGCTCTCGTACTTATTTTATTTTCACATTAGAGATTGCATTTGAAGGGTTTTTATTCATTTAGATATGTTCATAGAGATGCAGAGCAGAAGCGAATAAAATCCTCTATTATTCACTTAGATCATTACAAGTTTTAAGAACTTAATCATTGCAAACGAAAGTTGAAAAGCAAGACGTGATAGTTCATCTGAATGATCTGTTCATTGCAATTTAGGGATGAATGGAACTGTAAACCAACAAAACACAATGTGTGTGTGTGAGAGAGAGAGAGAGAGAGATAACAACCACAAATGAACAATTACCATATTTGATGTTGATAGTAGGGGGAGAGCATAACACTATTTTGCCATTAGCTTCAACAACAGCTCGAAACATCATCTAAGGAATACCATGTGCCTTTAGCAATAAATGCACAAGCAAGCTCTGATTTACAACACAAGAAAGGTAAACCATATTACAATTCACAATGTCTCAAGAACTGAAGATGAACATATTGCTAGTCCCCATTTTGAATTGGGTGCAGACAGAGTAGACGACAATCTCAGTTTTTGAATTTGATGAGCCAAAGGTACTAGTTGCTGCCGCCTCCAAAGAGGTACCCCAGGGAAGATCCACCACCTGGGGCTGCATGGACTTTAGTAGAAGGTCGATCCTGAAAGATTCGATACCAATGTTACTGGTGGTAGCAAAATGTGATCAATCAACTAAAGGGCATGGGAATCAAGCATATATCAAAGTTTCAACAAATAATTGGTCGTGGAATAGTGATAACCCAAAGAGTGTATAAAGATTTGAAGTAGATAGAACACTGGTACAAACAAGCATAAATAGGAGTATATGACTGATACCAACAAACTCAACCCATTACGGAACCTGATACGTAATCATGCACTCTACCTCAAAAAATCAATTTACCTGCTTCACCTTAAGAAAGCTAATAAGTTGGCTTTTCACAATCTGAACCCAATAATAAGAGCACATAATGTTAAACAAGCCTTCTCCGAGAGCCAAGTCGTCCTTACCCCAAGATATCATGTTTTAGTTGTCAAGTACTTACTGCACAAACGCCACCTTGTCTAGGGTGCAAATATAAGAAGCAAACTAGCGCTTTTCAAATGATTGAGAAAATTCTGGCAACAGAAAATATTTTGAGAAACAGAAACTTCAAAAAGATGAAAAAAGAGCTATTACAGTGATAGGAGCTAAACTCTGCCACAGCTTTACTTGTTACCATTTCGCAAAAATGCCTTTTCACTTCCAGTTTGATAATAAGTTTATTTATTATATTCATAAATAATCCGAGCAAACATTAAAGAAAATCTTATCTTCAACTTCAGCATCCAAGCCTATCTCCACAGCCTAAATCTTATTTCTCAAAAGCCTGGACTTAATTATAAATTGTACTTTACATTCTATCTGAAATGTGTAAACAGGTTAGGTATCTATTTAACATGCAGACTGATGTTCTTGAATCATCAATTCAAGCTCCACCACCAGCAAATTTTCTTTCTAAACACCTTATCTTAATACATTACTAGTAAATTCTTCAGAACCATTTAATTAATTTGAACTTACTACAAACTAAAGACAATAATGAACTTGAACATAGCACAAACACTTCATACAAGCCTGCAAATAGTAAGAATTTGATCAACAAGGAAAGCAGTCGAGCACCTCATTCACCAGTTACCATAAAAACTAATAAGGAATATAATAAACATAGTATGAGAAAGCAGCTATTTTATATTTACAAAATGACATGCGTACCGTGAGGAAGTTCCCAGTGTTCTGGCCATCAGCACGGTAATAGTTATTCTTATGATTTCCCTGGATACCAGCAGGAATCTGCTTTGGAGCATCATCAGATGGTGCAGCAGAAGGCTGCTTCTCCGGTATCACACGAGCAACTGGGGCTGGCTTCTCAACAGGTGCCTGCACGTTGTTTGTGGCAGGTTTTGGAGCAGGAGCTTCCCCACTTCCAAAAAGGTAGCCCAGAGAACTCTGCCCTCCACCACTGCTAACTCCACGACCCATTTACTCTGCGAAGATGGGAATTCAACTTCCTTCACTTCAACCAGATTTAGTCTAAGAGATCAAACCTGATAGTAAGGTTCTACTATAATCACATATTACATAAATGATTAAATCTCATGCTTTGGTTAGTTGAATTGGATAAAGAAGAATTTCTTATTAGATTAAACCAAAACATTATGAATTCAACGCACTTGGATCAGCAATATGATTATTTTTCCTTTCTGAGTTGGGGCCTTTGGGGAGAATGGAATTGGGATAAAATGTTGATGAAAATAGTCCAAATTAGATCTTAATTTAAATTCTAACTCTTCAGGTTTGGAAATCAAAAATCTCTCTCTCTCTCTCTCTCGCGCGCACACACACACACACAAACTCAATTTTCCACTAAACTACACAATTTCCCCCAGCATCCGACATAAACAAAACAAAATCATAAAAATTGAATTAATTCTGAATTCCATTAAGAAACAGCTCCTCTCGTATACGCAGTGACTGATCGCAACAGACAGAAAACGGATGACTAAACAAAATAAAACAATCACAAGATGAAGAAAATAAATAATGGAGATGAAAATGATAGACCGATGTCGACAACAGTCTCCCAGCAGCACAAATAATACTCCCTCCGTCACCCATATTCCTGCGGGTTTTAATAAAAGTTGTTGAGTTATTGTGAGTGGAATATATTCCATATTTATATAATATTAAATTAGTTAGTGGTGGGTAGGTGGAAAATGTAAATAAATAGGTTGTTGAGGGTTGAAAAGAGAAATAGTCGACAACAAAGGTGTAATTAAAGAATATTATTGAGGATAAAGTTGGAAAGATAGTTTCTATAAATAGAATAGGAAGAATTTTGGGGGACGTCCCAAAATGGAATACTAGGAAGGAATATGGGGGACGGAGGGGGAGTAGTAATTTTCTACGAACTAAAACGACAGATCTGAATGAAAAGCAACGGAAACAATCACAATTCTGCATCATTCAAAGCTTGGGCATTAAATCACAAATGTGCAGAGAGAGAGAGAGAGAGAGAGACAGAGAGAGAGAGAGAGAGAGTTACCTGTGTTGTGAGAGATCGGATCAGATCTGACCTGCGGAGAGATGATAGCAAGTGTGGAGAGTGATGGATACTACTGCCACTGTATTCATAAATACAAAATTATAATGTCGTCTGATTTTGAATTACAAATTAATGTATTTTTCAGTTTTACTCATTTATTTATTTATTTATTTTAGCTAATTTTGTATTTGTCAGCTCGAAAAGAAAAAAGGTTGTTTGGCATGTGTAAAGTGTGAGATTTTTATCTTCTATTTTTTTATTGCGACCTTTAAAAAAGAAATATATTTTTGTAGGAACATAATAAGTATTGTAATTGATTTTTCGAACTTTTGTTTGATCTGATTAAATTAATAAAAATTTATATTGTGTTCATAGGCACGTGAGGGAATAACAATAACATATCATCAGAGCTTTAGAATTCAATTGCATGCAATATGAGAAGTTGACAACTCAAAAAACAAAAGAACCAAAGTTGAAGAACTTGATTGAAGGAATGTGATAGGGAATAAATACAATATCTGAATTGTCTTGAATAAGTATATGTGGTCTGATCATGTGTATTATATTGTGTACGGAAATATCAAGCCATCAAGACTATTAAAGGTAATCGATCCATGAAGTTGGGTCAAAAGCCTATATGTATAAGCCCAAGCCCAAGTCTCTGGTAGCAAAACAACATCGTGTATGACTGAATATGGTCAACGAAAAAGTCATGTCTCCGGAAGGGATCTGACTCTTATCGATAGAGATCGGGTGTGAGAAACCTGACACATGTCTCGGAGGATCTACCTATATCCTATTCGTATAAGGATTAAGATTGACTCTGAATAAGGCTATCCCTATATCTATAAATACATCGGTCATGAATGTATCATGTATGCAATCTTAAGCATTAAATAAGCCTTAAACATAATACATTATTGACTTGAGCATCAGAGTGTCTCCCGGGAGCCTCTCTCCGACTTTGTTTTGCAGTTAGTCTGATCTATACGTCGTTCTCTATCCAAGAAGACATTCGATTCTTCACTCATGATCATCGCTTGATTATTACCATAAGGTACGTCTATTTATATAATTATTTATTAAATATATTAAGTTGAATCTATCAACTAGTGCCGTCTATGGGAAAATTCTCGAGTTAAAACATGAAAGTTCCCTGAACGATACAAGAGATTCACGTAAACAGACACACGAAGAAAGTTCTCTAGTACGACATGGATCTTCAGGCCTTGAATACGGTTAGAGAATTTTCAAGGAATTCGAAAGAGGCCACACTCATCCCACACGGGGGTCAAAATCTTCCACCTAATCAGGATTCGACTATAGGACATGGATCCATCCCCATAACATCTGAAAGTTTAGTGGCCATCGTAAAAATGCTCCTAGAGGAAGCTCTAAATGCCAGAGGACTTCATCCGCCTAATAATGCGCAGGAAATGCCAAATAACGAAGAGGCGCGATCAGAACCCTAACAATCCTGATAAAAGACGTAACCCAAATCGAATAGCAGAATAAACACTCGCCAGTTGTCTTTCGTAGAAGAAAACGAAGATAGCCGTGACGAGGAGTATGAAGTTGAGGATAACCCTCACGAACAACATGGATCATACACTAAATCCATTACATCTAGCGTGTGGGAACAACATCATAAATTGTTACATTGACAACAACAAGAGATGAATGAGGAATTAACTCACCTAAGAAGGCAACAGGAGGAGCAGACAACCCTAGAAAATCATCAGATGAGTCAAGGTGAGAAAAACCACGAATCGAAGATATAGTCTTTTTATAAAGAAAAGAGTTATGGCCATGACGTAAAGATAGTAGTAAACAACCCTTTCTTGCCAGTTGTGTAGGCAGACCCATTGCTTAGAAATTTTAGACATATAAATCATGAGTATCACGGGGTCACAGATCCTTTAGAACACTTGATGAGGTTCGAAAACATAGCCGAGTTATACCAATTTACTGATGGAGTCAAATGCAGAGTTTTCCTGACCACGTTGGTAGGTCCGACACAACAACGGTTACGACGATTTGTCCCTCACTTCATACATTATTTTGAAGATTTGCAAGGAGTCTTCCTAAATCAATTTGCAAGTGCGCGACGGTCAGTTCAAGGAACACACCACTATGATCAATTATATAAGGGAAAGTGGAGACCTTAAGATCCTACCTAACAAGATTTAATGTGGCGGTATTATAATCGCAAGATATAAAGTCTGTAGTAAAAGATGATATATTCAAACACAACCTAAGGCGTGAGCCTTTATTTGCATCCCTAATCAAAAGACCGTCGAGAAATTAGGAGGAGTTATTATATCGGACATGATAAATTCATACATCTGGAAGACCCTGCTCGGAACAACATGTGGAAAACACTGCAATTAAAGGGTTACCAAAAGTAAAGAATGAAGGAAGAGAATGGAGAATGAACGAAATAACGGAAAACTAAGTTCTGAAAGAAATAAACTAGAAAGGTTCAGTTCTGTACACCCCTAACGCGAGAATCGATATCTCTGCTAGAAATAGCGGCTAAAAATTCAGGATTTAGATTCTCCCGAACTGCCCTAAAGGCCTAGATCTGACAAATTCTACAAATATCATAATGACTATGGACACCAAACTAACGAATGCCGACACTTAAAGGATGTCATCGAAAGACTTATCTAGAATGAGGAATTATAAGAATATGTCCGAACAGAGGACGAAAGATAGCGGGGTAAAAGAAAAGACGAGGATCGCCGCATGAGGAAACATGAACGGATGTTCTCCCGTAAAAAAAAAGTTTGATCAATATGATCACTGGAGGACCCACATGAGGAGATTCCAATAAAGCAAGGAAGGCCTCTTTCAGAACAGCTAAAGCCTGGAGTGGATACACTATTCTAAAAATAGAAGAATAACATGCACTACCTGAAATTTCTTTCGACCGACAGATGATAGAGAAATAGTAAGACCTCATGATGATGCAGCTGGTCATTACAACGGATATAGATGGATATGACATAACACGAGTCTTTGTTGACACCGAAGTGCAGTCAACATGATCTTTAGGGGATGCTATGACCATATGTCCACTACAGCCCTGTTACAGCTAGGGTTGTAAACAAACCAAACCGTTCGTGAGCTACTCGGAACTAGGCTCAAAAAAAGCTTGTTTGAAATTCGATCTTTTTGTAAACGAGCCGAACTCGAGCCTCGAATCGAGCTCGATAAGTTTGTCGAGCCAAACTCGAGCCTCGAATCGAGCTAGATAAGTTTGTCGAGCCAAACTCGAGCTTAGAGATGTTAGGCTCGTAGGCTCACGAACATGTTTGGCTCGAACTCAAACGAGTCAGTTTGCGAACATATGTTCGCGAACCCTGATTCGAACATGTTCGCGAACTCTTATTCGAACATGTTCATGAACGTATAAAATAATAGATTATTTATACATATTTAAATAATTAAAATGAATAATAAATTATAAAATATATGTTAATTATAATTATTTAGCAACTAATAAGCATATAGATTAAGTATTGATAATAAATTATTTATATATTTAAATAATTAAAATAAAATAATAAATTACAAAATATATATTTTAGTATAAATTTCATCTAACTTGTATAACTAATTAACTAATTATCATATTTATACTAGTATAATATTTTGAAAAGTAAATGTAATTGAATGATATTGAATAGTATATTTAGTTTATTTAATGTGTGTGTATATATATATATATATAAATTTAATCAAACCTTAATATATATTTTATGTGTATTATAAAATAAAATCATTAAATGAATAATTAATTAATATAATGAGATTGATTTGGAAAACTACAAAAAAATAACATGATTTATTAAGTTATCTTATGAACAAAAATGTTGATTTAGATAATTATAATGTATAAGTATACAAGTATACTTGAATTATATAGTTATATATTATATCTCTATAATTATAATTCTAAAAATAAATTACAAATAACTTACATAACTAATTGACTATGAGATAAAAACAATTATAATTTATAACTCATAAGTAGATTTTGAAAAGTAAATGTAATAGAATGATATTGAATAGAATCAAATGAAATATTGAGTTGGAAAACTAAAAAATAACATGATCTACTAAGTTATCTTATAAATAAAATATCAATATAGATCATTATAATGTACAAATATACAAGTATGAGTTACGTAGTTATATTTATATCTCTATAATTATAATTCTAAAATAAATAACATCTAAATTACATAATTAATTTATATGAGATAATAATAATAATAATAATAATAATAATAATAATAATAATAATAATAATAATTAAGTAAGTAGATGAATGGAGTAGATGTATTCGAATGATATTAAATAGTATATTAATTTTATATGTTGTATAGTTTATATCCAAAACTAGTTAGTAGCATACATGTTTTTCTGATATGAATCTCATCCAAAACTAGCTAGAATTACACATCTTTTTTCTTTTGCTAGTTGTGAAAAATTCATTTGGTAATGAATCTTGTTAAACTTTTTATTGTAATTGTTGTTTGATTATGATTGATTAGTAGACTATGCATCATTTGAATTAATGGAATCATGGAGTGAATTATGCTAAAATAGTGTTTTAAGCTGAGTCGAGCTCGAATTCAAGTTCGAACTCGAGCTCGAGCTCGAGCTCGAATAACACATTATCAAATCGAAATCGAGCCCGAGTTCGAGCTCGAAAATGACCAAAGTCAAACACGAGCAGAGTTCAAGCTCGAGTTCGAATATGTCTCATAAACGAGTAGTTATCGAACCGAATTCGAGCTGCTCGCGATCTCAAAAAATTTATAACGAACCGAGCTCGAGCTCAATTTAAAGCTCGAATTCGAACTCGAGCCGAATAAAATATAAACGAGCTGAGCTCGAGCTTGGTATTGTTCGGCTCTGCTCGGTTCGTATACAGCCCTAGTTACAGCCCGTAGTCACGACCCTTTACAGTCTTGTAGGGGAATTAGTATCCCCACTCGGTTCAATCGAACTCATAATCACTTTAGAAGATGAGACATCATGCATCGCCAGACTTGTGCAGTTTCTAATCTTAGATGAACCCTCTGCTTACAATGTCATCTTAAGGCGACCAACTTTGAACGCCTTCTGAGCCGTAATGTTAGGAGGTCAAGTTTCATCATGAAAATGCTACATATAGGCCGTAGAAGATGGAAAATTGCATAATAAAAAACATCAGAGAGAAATACATGCCTATGAACGACAGGAGACAAAAAGACTAAAGGAAGAAATAATAACTGAAGAAGCATCTTCCACCTAAGTTCAGCTAGCAGAAGAGCTTATGAACATCGAGTTATTCTCAGGAAAGATAGGTTATGCCACTAAAATTGGAACGCAGATGTTAGATACAGATGCCAAGGCAATCATGGCGTGTTTAAGATAAAAGATGCTTTTGCATTCAACTCTGCGGATCTTACGGGAGTTGACACTAAGACATCCATGCATTCTCTGAATATAGACCCTACATCAAAACCCGTTAAGTAGAAGTTACGCCAATTCGGTCCTAAAAAAGATAAAGTCATACGAGAAGAAGTGAGAAAACTATTAGAGATAGGCCATATAAAGAAAGTAAAATTCCTAGAATAGTTGTCTAACGTTGTAATGGTCGCCAAAGGAAACACGGGCACATGGATGATGTGCATAGACTTTCGAGATCTTAACAAAGCATGTCCTAAGTATTTCTATTCGCTACCAAGAATCGACCAGCTAATAGATTCCACTTCGGGTTGTGAGTTATTATTGATGATGGATGCTTGCAAGGATACCATCAGATCAAGATGGACCCCAAAGATATGTACAAGAGATGACATCAATGCACAATATTAAAGAAATACAAAAACTCAATGGACAAATTACGACGTTAAGCAGGTTCATCTCTCGATCCGCAGATAAAAGTTTGTCATTCTTTAAGATACTGAGAAAATTAGCACAATTTGAATGGACGGAAGAATGTCGGAAGGCCATATTCGCTTCCATGGTAGAGTCCGCAATGCATCATTGCCGCACTCACGCCAGATACGGCTCCACCTCCCAAGGTAAACACATAGCCGAGGTTGACTTTTTCTCATCACGGTCGACTTGGAAATCCGAAGTGCAGATAACCCAAAGGCATTAGACTATCTCGCATGGTAAACTAGCCTATAATCTCGAGTCCTTTTCGGTGCTTGAGTATATGCTTATCGCGATTCAATGTGCTTGTCGTGGTTAGGCGATATCTAGCTACTATGCTACCGCATAGCAGATATCGGGCCTCGTGCATAGCATTGCGTACATGAGACTTCCCACGGCGGAAGCGTAGGAACTTGTCTCATTCCTCTATCTCCTTTGCGGTCATAGGTAGCTGCGTCTTAGATAAAGGAACGCCGTGTGCGAAGGTAGCAATCCTTTCTTGGCGGTCCGCATACTAAAACGAGTAATCACAGTATCAATGTAAGGCGCTGAGATAAGCTCAACATTTTCTTCTTGCGATCTCGGTAAACCTTGATCCCAAGAATGTACTGCGATCTCCTAGGTCTTTCATTTGAAACCGATCGGATAACCAACTCTTTACGTCGATAACGACTTCACGTTGTTGCCAACTAGAAGGATGTCATCTACATAAAGTGCAAGAAATACCACATCACCGTTGACATCTAACCGATACACACAACTCTCGCTAGGCAACTGGGTAAATCCATGGGACTTTACTACCTCGTCAAAGCGTAAGTTCCATGATCGGGAGGCTCGCTTAAGTCCATAAATGGACTTCTTAAGCTTCCATACTAGATGCTCTTCACCTTTACCACATAACCTTCGGTTCTTGCATATAGATGTCTCTACCTTCCTCAAGGTAACCGCTTAGAAAAGCGGTTTTAACATCCATTTGCCGCACCTCTAGGTTGAGTGGGTCTTATGGCTAGAAGAATTACGATGGACTTGAGCATTGCTACTGGTGAAAAGGTCTCATCGAAATCGATGCCCTCAATCTGAGTGTACCCTTCGCCACAAGCACGGCTTTAAAAGCGAAACCTCTCCATCGGAATCTCTTCCTTTGTATATCCACTTACTACCTACGGCTTCCTTGCCATCCGGTAGATGTGTCTTTCATATACATCCATAGCCGTTATGGACTCCATTTCTAAGTCCATAGCGGTGTGCCATGATCTTGCATCAATATCTTGTCGCCTCCTTGTATGTCCATGGGTCGATTATTGCATGTTCGTCTCTGGGACCAAATCAAGATTCACCCACGAACATAAATCGCCGGGTTGACGAACAACCCTCCCACTACGACGAGGTTCTACAGCACAATGGCAGCGGTGGGTGCAGATACTTGTGGTTCTCTAACTCGCACAACTTGCTCGTGTAGGTACCACTTATGCAGTCGGTATCTCCGGTGGAACTCGACCCACTTCAATTTCTTGAAGTATCCGGTGTCGATCCTCCCACTAGACTCGACATCTCGTACCTTTCGCCTAATCGGTGGTGGAATACGATCATCTTCTAATTCTTGAAGAATGATTTCAACTTTGGACTTATGATTTTCATATAATCCTCTTCTAAGAATCGGGCATTAGTCTAATAATGACCTTCTCGATCCTTAGGACTATAGAATAAACCACCTTTCGTTCCTCTAGGATAGCCAATAAACACCTTGCGGCGGATCTAGCCTCCAACTTGTCGCCTTCTTGTTCAAAGACGTGCAGCCGGATCGCCCATATCCTTATGTGGCTTAAAGCGGGCTTGCGTCCAAACCACAACTCGAAGGGGTCTTTTCGACCGACTTGGATGGTACTAGATTTAGCAAGTATGCATTGTTTCTAAGGCATACCCCGAACGAAATAGCAATGTTGCATAACTCATCATTGATCTAACCATTTCCAAAAGAGTCCTATTTCTTCGCTCGACACACCATTTCTTTGTGGTGTGCCCGGTGAAATCTTGTTGGGATGTAATCCCACACTTCACTAGATAGTCCATAAACTCGTTATCGAGGTATTCGCCACCGCGATCGAACTTGATGACTTGATACTTTACCTAGCTTCTCCACTTCCGCCTTAAACTCTTTGAATTTCTTAAAGCATTGAGACTTGCGGTGAAGCGGTATATGTATCCGTACTTGAGTAATCGTCGATGAAAGTGACAAAATACTGCACCCTCCACGAGCTTGTGTGGACATCGGTCCACAGTCGAATGGACTAACTCCAACATTTCTTTGGCTCTATAACCCTTCGCTTTGAAGGGTGCGGTCGACATCTTACCTTTATCTGAGATTCGCGATCGGGAGCGGAGTAGAGTGAGATTACCCAACTCCATTCTTAGCCGTCTTTGGATCCTATTTAGATTGATGTGACCTAATCTAAGATGCCAGAGAAAAGTAGAGTCATCTTCTGAAGAAAACTTTCTCTTTTAGGGTTTGATGTAGATGCAACATAGTTATATGTATTATGTTTTGCGAAATAGTATAAAGCGAATTATATAAGGTGCCAACACGGATAACCGTCATTTCTTATGATAGAAACACCACTATCAAAAATAACGAGAATATCCATGAGTAAATAATTTGAAACGAAACAAGGTTCCACCGAAAATCCGGCACATATAAAACGCCTTTCAAAACTAAAACTGTTGTCCCAAAACATAAAGAAACATCTCCAAGCGCAACACTTGACTTTCGCGCGTTGCCCATGGAGATCGTTATCTCGCCATCAAACGACTCCCTTGTCGCGGGAACCCCGCAGGTGTAACAAACATGATCGATTGCGCGTATCTACTACCCAAGAATGGGTAGAACAAGTCGCTAAACATGTTTCCGTTACTAAAGAAAGCGGCGTACCTTGAGCTCGAGCATAGGGCACTGGCCTTCCAATGCCCGTCTTACCGCAGACTTGAAGCACTTGCCCTTCTCCTTTGGCTTCTTCAAGCCTCCGGTGCAACCATGTTCTTGCTCCCATTACTCCCACTATTTCCTTGCCTCACCACCTTTGGTACCCCTTTTTCTATTTCCATTTTGCGATGAAAATTTTGGGCCCTTAGATGTGCTAGCAAGAGCATGTGCTCCTTTTCCCATAACTCCTTCCGCAGCAACGAGATCATTAAGCAACTGACTAAGTGTAAACTCGGTCTTGCTCATGATCGCATTCACGCGAAAGTTCTCAAAAGACTTGGGCAGTGTATTGAGGATGATATCGACCTTGGCTTCGCCGTCAATACCTCCTCCCAACTGATCAAGACTATCCATGAGATGAGTTATGTGGGAGACATGTTCATGGACCGAACTTCCTTCTTCCATCTTACACGCCAAGATTTCTCTCATTGTGTGGAAGCGGACTGTCCGATCCGACTGCCCAAACTTACTCTCGAGACTTGACCAAATATCAGTCGCGTCTACCATCGACTGATGCTGCATCGGTACAAGCCTTTGGACATAGTAGTCATCATATAGCATTTAGCCATATTGTTTGACTTATTCCAAAGTCCGCCGACTCTCATTGCTCATTAGTCGATCGTCGATAAGGGCATCGGGTTTAGGAGAGTGAGAACAAACATGTGTTCTTCAATGATAAGAACATATTCCATGTTTCGCTTCCACTCGATAAAATTTGGACCGGATAACGGATTTTGTGCGAGCATATTGATAATCGGCGAAGAGACATATCGAAACGATAATGTAAAACACATAAGCATACGATCGCAAATAATTGAATAATAATATTGTAACCTTTTGATAAAACAATATTAATTGAAACCTCCAATCGCCCAAGGAATCCCACATGCAAGCCACGCGTGTGGGCGTTTACACATGAACCCCGACCGGACTAAAATATACCTTTTAGTCGTTTAATTTCAATCCATGTCAACTTATCCTTATGACAAATGAAATTAACAATTGGACCTTACTAGACCACATCACTATCGCAAGAAGGGACTTCGGGAAGTTGTACTGAGGTGATGTCTAAGCATTGACCACAATTTTAACAAGAGAAAATGAATTCTTAGAATTGGTATACTCACCGGACCATACCGCCCAATTTAAATTCTTTTGTTATCTCATTTTATATCTATCTCAGAGAACTTATGAAAATCGCACATGCAAGCCACGCGTGTGGACGTTTACATGAAACTCCCACTTCTCAATAGATTTAAAATGTTTTATTTAGAAATCTCATCTAACAAACTTATGATAAGCAGTGCAAGCAAGCCAGCGTGTGGGCGTTTACTCACAAAGGCGTCTCACTTTGTTTAGAGATCAAAAGTGGAGGTCTTGACATTTTAATTTGAAAATTAATTTGTCGGGTTGCTTGCTTAGTCTTTTTATTCAAAAGGTTTGTCCATGCAGATCACGTAATCCTAGCATGCTTTTCTATAGAACTCAACATGTAAAACATGCTCGCAGAATTCTAAAATATGCATGATAAACGCGATAAACCTAGCATGCTTACTATGCGCATCCAATTACGTAAAACACTTAAAGGTTTGTCAACGTAATATAAACATACATAGCATGCTCTCGCATAATTTAAACATCCACGACATGCATATGAACGATAAAAATAAAATAAAACGCTCATCGCGCCCAATCGTGAAACACTGCACATTTAAATCTAATCTATTACATAGATTTACAAAGTGCAATTTAAACTTGAAAGGCCTCGCGTGCGCGGGCACGGACGGATTCAACAATTGGGCCTCGCGCACGGGCACGGACCGAAAAACTGAAAACGGACCGGACCGGGTCGGCCCAATCTGTCTGGGCAGCGCTAAGGCAAGGCCCACCAGCGCCTTGACCCTCTGTCACCGCTTCTCGCGTGTCCTCGCGGGCTACCTCGCGATCGCTAAAGCGACCGCGACCGACGAAAGGACATCGTGGCCCACCGCCCGCGCCGAACGTCCGCCGAGAGGCGTCGTCGCCAGCCGCCGAAACTTCGCGATCATGAAGCGCCGCATGCGCCGGGTTTCGCGCGAACGCGCCGCCGTCGCCGCTAGCTCGCCGCCGCTTGCTTCGCCGTTCGCTCGCGATCGCTCGCTGCGTGGCGCCAGGGTCTCGTGACGCGAACGCGACGTCGCCGCCCGCGCCTCGCGATCGACCACGCGACCGCGAGGCTCGCTCGCGATACCGCCCGATGGCTACCGAACTACTGCTTTTCCGTCGTTTGCTTCTTCGTTCTTTCGTCTTCGTTCTTCTTTACGATAAGATTTACATGATAAAATCTAATCTAACCACGGATTTTCTCGTGGTGAAAACAACAACATCCGACAAAATAATAAACGAGCCACGATGAACAGCGGATCCACAATAATTAAAACGCGCGTAATAATCAAACGTGAATTAATCCAACAGAGCCAAGATTCGATCCCGTGCTCGATACCAATGTAGGAAAGCGTATGTTAACCTCGCCCGAGGATCCATCTTGGGTGTTTAATTCACCATACATTGATTATAAACCTAGCATGCGTCTATATAATTAAATCGCAACACGTAGGGGTTTTCACGTGTTTACCTTTGGATCTGTCGAGGTGGATCGAACGGGATGAACGGATTGAGCGGTCGAGACTCGTGCTGACCTTCCGGATCGTATCCGGATACCCAAACTCCAACGTCGAGTGAGGACGAGCTATGGAGAATGCACCGGAAAATCACCCTTTTCTCTCACCAAGCTCTCGAAAATTCTCTCTCAAATATATGAGATGGCCGAAAATTCTAGTTGCAATATGTGAGCATTAACCTAGACTTTATCTCATACCTTATATTTATAATGCACTACCTTAATCCCATATGGAAATTACCATAATCCTATATGGAAATTACCATAATCCTATATGGAATATTACCATAATCTTAGGATTATTTCCATACTTTCAGGATTATTTCCATACTCTCGTGATTATTACCATAATCTTATATGGAAAGGATCTATGCATATACCATAAATATAATAATATCCTGTGGGATAAAGAGAATAAAATCTTGCATTTGAGAGCTATAGGGGCGCCGATTTCCCAAGGTTACGGGCCTGGATGGGCCAAGCCAGGGATCAAATGAGGAATAAAGATGGGCCTCAAATAAATTAATTATCTTATGTTCACCCGAACATAAATTAATTTATAAACATTCGATCATGCCACTAGAGAAAGAATGTTGACTTACCCTTTATTACCGAAGTTGAGTCGGGCTTGCACTTAGACATTACGAATCCCGTATTTAAGATATCGAACGTCCATTAATCATTTCTAGCAATCATCGCTTAAAACGATTAATAACTTCATTTCTTAAGTAGTACCACTCAACCTTATTATTGTACTTGAGCTAACTCAACTGCGGGGTTTAGTACAATAAACCTTTGAGCTCCTTAAGGGACGCCATCATCCTAAACGGATACGGTGACTCGACTGAGATAACTAGCGTGACATACAAGACGCCACCACCCAAGACGCGGAGAATCTTGGGTTAGAACATATAACCTCATCCATAACAAGTCAAAGTGATGGATGAACTCATACTCACCTAATACCTTATCGAGGTTTAGATCATCGTAAGTCACCGAGATCTTGGTTCTTCACGACGGTCGAAGAAGAACACATCTCATCGTGATCCTTCAATACGTCGAGACGCATCAAAGCATAGACAAGCAACTAAGTCAAGTCACTTCTTATCTATCTGCAGACTAAACCGACAATTCGTCCTTAAGTTGTCTCATTTGTGAAACTTTTATATCTCATTAAGCTTGACCAATCATACGGACTTCGTGATCTTCACATGTATGATCTAACTTATATATGAGATAAGGGACACGATATATATGCAATCAAGTATTCAAATCGATAGGAGATTGTAATAGTGGTAACGAGAAACATTGTATACAAGCTCAACCAAACGCTTTCGATATACAAATCCAACAACGTTGTCACGGCCGCCAAAGGAAACACGGGCACATGGATTATGTGCATAGACTTTCGAGATCTTAACAAAGCATGTCTAAGGATTTCGATTCGCTACCAAGAATCGACAAACTAGTAGATTCCACTTCAGGTTGTGAGTTATTATTAACGATGGATGCTTGCCAGATACCATCGGATCAAGATGGACCCCAAAGATAAGGCTAAAGCAGCCTTCAGAGTTTGTTGTGGAACATATGAGTATATCGGCATGCCTTTTGGTTTGAAAAATGATGGGGCAACATACCAACACATGATAGATGAAATCTTTAAAAAAACAAATAGGGTGCAACATGAAGGTCTATGTAGACGACATGCTAGTAAATAGTCAAAAAGCTCACACCCACTCGATAGACCTAAATAAAATCTTCACGGTATTAAGGTCATACTGACTGAAGCTTAACCAGCCAAATGCGCCTTCTGGGTGCAAAGTGAAAATTTCTTAGGCTATATGATTACACCCAAAGGCATCGAGGTAAACCTGGCAAACGGTCAAAGTTGTACAAGAGATGACATCACTGCACAATATTAAAGAAATACAGAAACTCAACGGACAAATTACGACGTTAAGTAGGTTCATCTCTCGGTCCGCAGATAAAAGTTTACCATTCTTTAAGATACTGAGAAAATGAGCACAATTTGAATGGACGGAAGAATGCCAGAAGGCTTTCGAAGCACTAAAGAAGCATCTGAGTAATCTACCTCTGATGACCAAACCGCTGAAATGAGAGACACTTTTCTTATACTTTACAATATGAGAAGAATCGTTGAGCTCGGTCATAATTAGAGAGAAAGGACGCATCAGAAACCATATACTATGTGAGCAAGATGATATAAGGAGCGGGTGAGGTACAAAGTGATTGAGAAGCAATGCTAGTAGTAATGGTGACGACAATAAAGCTTATATATTATTTTCGTCACACAAGATAGTGGTCAGAACACACCTGCCCTGTAAAGATATCCTTGGAAAGTCAGATCTGTCTGGGAGAATGGTAAAATGAGCAGTGGAATTAAGTGAATACGATATAGATTCGAATCGAGGCCCAGACTCTAGCTGATTTTCTACAAGAAAACACAAGAGCACTAGAGATAGCAGCATGAAAGGTCTATGTAGATGGGTCAGTGACAAATGAAGAAATAATAACATGAATATGGATCCATCCGCCAGATGGGGACGAACTACAATTTGCAATACGATTTGGTTTCACAATATCAAATAATGAAGCAGAATACGAGGCTCTCATCCGAGCAATGAGAATCCAAGAAGATCTCGGTGCAGAAGAGATAATTGTATACTCAGACTCTCAGCTAGTAGTGCAATAAGTGTTAGGAACATATGACAAGAAAAAGAACAAATGATAAAATACCATGAACAAGTGGAAAACCTAAAGAAAAAGTTCCATAAGACTAGAGCTGGCAAAGTAGCGGGTCGGGTCGGGCCGGGCGAAAATTTTTCGGACCTAAAAATATGAAGCTCAAACCAACCCCGGACGGGCTTTTGGGCGGACGAGCTTTTTTTTATTTTCTATTTTTTTAATATATAAAATTAATATTTTAAATTTCAAAAAATAAATAAATTAAACACATAATTAAAATCTTATAACTCCTTAACGTAAATAAAGAATCAGTGATAAGAACATATTGAGTTTACTTATTCTTATGATAATATTTCTTGTACATCTTGACCTATTTATGTATACATTCGATGATGTTGTAATGTAGTATAATTTTAATTCTTTAAGTTAAGGGGAAAAATTAGTAATTACAAATCAAATGTAAATGATATTATTAAACGTCAATCCCACATATACGCCTAAAATAACAGAAAAAAATAAATTAATTATATAGTATATATTTAAGATCAAGGATTCAAAATAGTTTTTAAATATTATAAGATCATTAATCATCAGCCTATATATTTTTGGAGATCATTTCTCTTAGGAATTTTTTTTTAATGATTTATGAGGTTGTTTTTTTTTTAGAATTTTGATGTGTTGCAAATTAAAAAAAAATATTTTCCTAATCAGTATGTGAATTAATAAGAAAATTTTACTATGAAAAATAAATAATTATATAAAATATAATTAACATTATTAAAAATTATCGACATATATATTAAATAATATTATAAATATGTATAATTAATAGAATATTCGGGGGTTTAGCCCGAAACCCGGACTTTTTCGCCCAAGTAGCCCAGGGTAGGCCGGGGTTTTTTCTGCCTATAATTTTTAAGCCCAAACCCCGAGTACCCCGGACGGGCTTTTCGGGCTGGGTCCATTTTGCCGACTCTACATAAGACATCCGTAGTACATATCTATAGGGAAGAAAATGAGAAGATGGGTAAGCTTGCCAAGCTGGCCAGTCCAAACGAAGCAGATGTTGAACAACAGGTGGTACTATTAAAAGCCGAAGGAAAATCATTCATGATAGACATCGGAGCCATAACCGAAAGGCCAGATTGGGGATTATCCATCATTAGATTCATCAGAACATGACAGATGCCGGAACACCCCGGAACACCAAAAAAGACAACCTACGCTAAGTCATCCCTACATCTATAAATACATCGGTCATTAAGGGATCGGGTACGCAATCTTAAGCATTCAATAAGCCTTAAGCATATGCATTACTAACTTGAGCGTCAGAGTATCTACCGGAGGTCTCTCTCCGGCTTTGTTTTGCAGTTAGTCTGGTCTGCACGCCGTCCGACTGTCCAATTCGATATTTCGATTCTTCGCTCACGATCATCGCTTGATTATTACCATAAGGTGCATCTATTCCTACAATTATTTATTAGATTTATTAAGTCGGATCTATTAGAATGGAACATTTAACGTGAAATGGTAATTTCTCGTTCCAAATCTGTTACTCTCTTAAGCAACTGAACTAAGCACGTAAGAACGAATGATATAATTTCTCAAGTATGTTTGAGAAGGAAGAAAAGGATTGACGATTTTGTCAATTGTTTTACTATTAAATTCATATTTTGTGTATATAATTATTACAACAGTATATATGCATAAATAAATATTTTACTTTTAAAAAAAAGCATCATTTAAATACTTGAACGAACCTATTTGTGATATAATACAAGACACAAACAAGGTAGTTCGTATTCTGACGGATGAGTGGAAGTCATGTTAGACTCTAGCATGTTTTCGTTTAATTTCATAATTTATTCAAAACATGATATAAAATTGCAGCAAATTATAAAGTTAAAAACTTGTATACATTCAGATGAGTTTATTAACTAAAGTGAATGCATTAAATTGTGTCTCATATTAATTTTATTTGATAATTGTTAGAAGAATGGGTAGCTTTAGAAAATGGGTAAATATCAATTTAAACCATAAACTATACATGTTTTATCAAAAATATCATGTACTTTCAAAAATATCAATTTAAACCCCAAACTATCATATTTGTATCAATTCAAACCCCAAACTATCCTTAATACAAGGGCATTTTTGATACAAATATGATAGTTTGGGATTTAAATTGATATTTTTGAAAATTCAGGATATTTTTGATAAAACATGTATAGTTTAGGGTTTAAATTTTAGAAAATTACTTGAAATGGTACATACATCAACATAAATAGAAAGTTATATTACATGAAGTAGTTAAAGGGTGAGAGGAAGATGAAACAGCGATGCTAGTGGTGATAGTTGGTGGAATCTCCGATCAAACACGCTTGAATTATGCAAACAAGATCCGAAGGATCTTCTTAAAAGTGACTATAACGCTCAGATCAATCATTGGACAAATAAATTTCTTTTGTATGTATTGGAGTGAAATCGCATATGTTTGTATGAATAAGAGATATGTTATTTATAGGAAATTGTCTTTGAATGATAAGATGGGAAATCGTTGTAGCTTACCTAGGGTTAGGGTTGTCATTTCACACTTTTGTATACTCAGTGCCAGCATGGGCATACGAATATGGATGATAATGGATCAGATTTGGATCTGATCTTGTTAGATCCATATCTGAATTTTTTTGCTTGAATCTGGATCCGATCCACATTGGGTCCAAAAAATTAGATCCAGACTCAAATCCATAGGGTTCATGGTCTAGATCCGGATCCATATATTTTCTCTTCTAAAATAAATCATAAATCAACTATAATTCACAATAACACCATATAATAATAATAATAATAATAATAATAATAATAATTATTTAGAATTTCTACAATCATTACAATACAAGAAGATGTTATTTACAAATTTATTTTTGTTTTCATGATAACAAATAATATTCCAATAGAAATAAAAGTAGCACACATATCTTAGCAAATAGACCATTCATATCTAATTCATATACATTTTTTTCAAATTCAAGATACAATTTTATAATGTTATTGACATACCATCCAATTCTATAACCTAATTTATCCAATTTTGAACAGAAAGAAAAATAATATAATATACTTATAAATAAAATAAAAATCCATGGACCGGATCTGTATCGAATATGAATCTCAGAAATCAAGATCCAAATCTGGATTTTAAAGGAATAGTTCGGATCCGATCCAGATCTAAATCATAATTTTTGAAGATCTAGATCCTGAAAATTAAATCTATCTATGAATATAGGTGATCTATAATCCACTGCCATATCTAGACAATGCACTAATTTTGATTGTTCGGTTTTCTCATCTTTGTCTGTACTCTTAAGTCGGCTACCTTTAGTTATGTATTTCCAATGGGCTTGGGTACCCACTTGGGTTACTGGCTTGGGTCTTATTAAGCTTAACTTAATGATGAACAACATATATTAATTCGTATAAATGCAATTTTATTAAACTTAATGGTGTACTAGTATTAATTCTTTTATCTTCCAATCGTTTATGTTTTAAATTCGATCTATCAGTTTCATATATTAATTGTAAATTAAGTTCTAAAGCTAGCTTTGAATTTCATTTTAGTAAATAATTGATTAGCTCTACCTTTATTATTATTATTATTATTATTATTATTATTATTATTATTATTATTATTATTATTATTATCATTATTCACATTTTCAGGTCTTACTTTACAAGTGTTATTTAATGACGAATAATGTTTAAGAAGTTATATTATAATATTGAGTATTACTACAACAAAATGTAAAATGTGGCACGACAGACCAAAAAGTGAAATTCCTTGGCATACTTTGTAATTGGTTGAAAATTGGACTTGCAAAATATTTTTCAAAACTTCAGAAACCAATTATACTTTATTAATTTCAGAAAGAAAAAAAAAAGTTTAGAAAATCCAGAAACAGATAAAATGGAAAAATAGAGAATGAACCTTTAGAATCAAAATTAACTGTAAAACGCATTCGATAGAGAAGCTACTTCCATTAGGGTTTTCCTCTCCCCTTTTGCTTCATTGCATCGGATTCTCCATCGATATTTCGACACTTTATCCCTCAGAATTTCAGCGAGTTTGCCTCCGCTAACTCGTAAGGGTTTGAGCTCTTTCTGTTTGAACCGGTTGTGTTTTTACTTATTTTTTGAGGTGGAAATTCATGGGAATCAGATATGTATGTTTTTTGTAAGATTTTAGTTGCAGGATTGCTGGTTTCTGGGACTCTCGTTATGTGGGATTGTACTCAATTGAATACTGAATCTGTTGCTTATCCCCATTGTTTTGAAACGGGCAGAAAATGCAAAATTTCTGAATTTTGATTGGCATTTGATGGAATCACTAATGTTTTCTACTTATTTGTCGCTTTCTAAGTTGATATAATTGATTTGGGATATTGTAGTTTAATAGTTTTTATTCTTGTTCTTAGCTCTTGTAAGAACATGGTGCTCGATTTTTTTTTTCTGCCAGAAGTCGGCTCAGTGTGAGGAATGGTGGTTATCATAGCTAAATACCGCTAGTATCTTTTGCTACGTTGGAGAAAGCCTATTACGCTCAAGTTTTTGCCTTAATAGGCTTTATCACTTGTTATCTCAATTTATGTATCAGTACATTGTCCTCTTTTAGTTTTAGTGACAATTTTTGTTCAAATTGAGAACTGTTTGCTACTTTTTGTTTCAGAGTTCTTCTTGAGAAGCATTATCGAACAATGAAAATGATGTGGAGGGTGGTGTGACCTATACCTGTTTGATTACTGGTTTAGTTTGGTGCAGGGATGCAAGGTCAAGGGAATTACAATATTAAGGTTGGGCAGGATCCTTATGCCCGCCCGCCTACATTGCAGCAACACCCTGCAACCACTGCTCCTACTACGTCCCATTACGGCCCGCTCCCTCCACCACCACCAGCACCACAAGTTATTCAACCCGGCAATCCATCTTTCCATCCAAGACCTGGTGCTGTAGCATATCAGCATGTCATGACAAATGTTCTACACCATGGTCGACCTGCCTTAGTTATGTCAGGTGGATTGAGTTCTGCTCAATCTTACATACATCACCCGAGACCTCATCAGATAAGCAACCAAATCTCTCATTCCTATCCAACTATTGAGCAAAGGCCTTTACCCTGGAGTCAAAATATACATCAAATTCCTCCACCACCACCAGCACCTCTTCAAGGCCAGACTGCCTATCAATTGCCTTCTTCACAAGGGCATACTCTAGAAAGAGGGCATGCTCCCCTACCCCCGCCGCCACCTTATTCATCTGGTTCTAATGTTTTGACTTCTGATCCAGTGCGGGAACGTTCCTATCAACAATCAATGGTGCCAGTGCTGCCTCCCCCTCCACCTCCACCTCTTCCCCCTTCCTCACCTAGAGTTCCACCTCTTCCACCATCTTCACCATCATCAGATGTTCTATCAATGAAAGAAGGAAATCAGAGCTGGCAAGGACTACCTGATGGGGATTTGGAGTTACAATGTTCACCTCCTGGGAAGCCCATGGACAATCAAAGTGTACATGTGCAGGTTCAGTTTCAACACACTGAAAGTGGAATTAAAGTGGGACCAGTGGATGCTGATACTGCTCATTTGCTCACTGATTCCGATATGGACATGGAAGGTTAGCCTAATGTTCTGTTTGATGGTTGTCAATATGCCATGCCATATATTGTTTATGCAGTAATGTATTTAACCCTAGTAATGACAGGAATGGTCTATGCAGTAACATTGTCTTTCTTTATTGGCTTTTAGATGACATCACTTACCCTGATGAGGAGAAGAAGAATTGCGCATATGTCAATTCAAACGATGAGTGTGGTTCAATGTTTCAAGAAGATTATACGGGAGAGAAACTACAACCTCTGCAGCATACTGAAGGATATAGACTTTCTGAAATTTCACTAAGTGAAAATTTATCGTCTGCTGAAGCCTCAGTAGCACAGGCCAAAGAAGGAGGTATATCTAATCCTGCTGGTTTTAATGGCCTTGATGACTTACAGAATCTTCGTGTCATTTTTTCCTGTTTTCCTTCTTCACACAATCACATAAACTGCATGTACGTCATTTCATCATTCTTTTAAGTTGGTGTTTGGCATGCAATACTGATTTCTTGAGATTCTTGGCAATCTAAGATTTGTCTGCAGGCTCTAAAGTATTGGGTTGTTCATTTTGACTCACTTCATCTAAGATTTGTCTGTAGGCTCTGAAGTTGCATCTGATTGTAAATTCCCCATCACCATGAAGGTATTTCCTAGAGCTGAGTCAGGCAAGACAGGAAATGGACAAAATGAAATCTCCTTGGATGCTAGCGTAAAGGATTCGCCTTCTGAGAATAAATATTTTGGCCAATCCGGGGAACCAGCTGTCCATCTAGAACCTGGTTATGGGGAACTTCCTGGTCAGCTCGTAAAAGATGCAAATCCTTCCAAAATCTTACATGGTTATTCTTCCAACAGTACTGCTGAAAATGAGGAAGAAACTCTCGGAAACATCAGCCTCCCATCTACGAGTGATGTAACTACAAAATATGATCCTGAGAAGGGGCATGATGTTGGGTCAGAAGCCAGTTGTAAGAATTTGTCAGAATCTAATAAGCACCTGCTCGCTGAGGCCGTGATTGGATCACCAAGAAATGTGATGCAAGCTGATAAATTGGATATTCCAACTGGGGTTGTAGCTGAAGTGTCTGATAGAAGCCATAGAGGTCAAAAACCTGTCAGCAGTGGCACTTATACTGCACGTCAATCAAAAGATTCTTTGAGGAATTATGATGGAAGTGTTAGTCTTGAGGAGGCCAATGCACACAAGACAGATATGAAAACTGATAAGCCGAAGGTAGATGAATTTGGTAGATTGGTTAGAGAAGATGTTAGTGACAGCGACACGAGTGATTCACCGCCTCATGTGCGGAGGCATGCAAGAAGAACCAGAAAAAGGAGTCGAAGTCAAAGCAGAAGTCGGTCACCTCATGATACGAGGAGGAGGAGAAGGAGAAGTCCATGGAGGAGAAAAGAGAGGCGTGCTCGCTCTCGCAGGTTAGAGTTAGAGTGTTTGATTCTCTTTAAACATTTGTTTGACATATTTGTTTAATGCGATTCTATTGTTTAAATACTAACTCTACATGATGAGAGTTTCATATCCTTGGTATCTATGTCCAGTTTGTCTCCAAGGAGAAGAAGTAGGAGTCGGTCACCTGTTTTAAGGCGTGATACTGAATTCAGTGGAGATAAACTAAGATGGGAGAAGGGTCAACTTCCAGGGTGCTTTGACTTTCTCCGAGGCAAGTGTTACCGTGGAGCGAGTTGTTGGTATTCACATCATGAATCAGACAAGAGTGAGAGATCAAGGTACAGTAGGGGCAAACATCATAAATGGGATGCTTCACCTACACTACGAAGTCCTGATTTTCATGAGGGCAAGGTTTTGACTAAAAAGGAAATGAATGATAAGGGTAGCAGATTTTCGCAAGATATGCCTGATGATGCAAAAAGACTGCCAGTTGATTCCACTAGTCTGTCTCCTGATAAAATAGAGAACCTTTCAGGTTATCCTGCTCATGACACACCCTCAGGTAAACATAATTTTCTGATTCCAGAATCTGCAGCAATATACTCTGATAAGATTCCTCAAACTTTTGATCAACAAGGGAAAAGGACAGATGATAGTTTGCCCTCTGAATCTCCTCCACTTGCTCAATTGTTAGCTGGCACACCAACCCATCACCCAATCGATGGACAGGACCCTACTAATCAACTGTCTTCTGTTGAAAGTCATTTGATGAAACCCTATTCCAATCAAGAAGTCCCATCCTGGTTTAATCCACCAACTGCCAATCAGCCTTCTCAATTATCCATTCCTTTGCCTTCAGCATCTCAGCCTGTGAATGCTTCATTTGCTCCACCTATATTGCAAAATTACAACTCAAATCCACCGACTTCTCAGAACCATTTGACTCCTGAAAATTACTCAACTTATGAAGCACGAATAGCTTACCAACATCATTTTCCTGGGCCATTAAAATCTGTATCAAGCTTGCTTCTTCCACCACCACCACCACCACCACCACCACCAACGTCTGCGGAACATAGCACTCCTTCACAACATATGCAGCAGTCATTACTGCATCCATGGAATGGCCTGTACTCTTATACATCTATTAGAAACCAACAAACTGAAATGCCTAATAGATCTCAGATCGGTGACTATCAGGCATACCCCTTTGCCCAAGAACCTGATCAAATGCTACACCGAACTGATGGTTCTGGATCAAGAAGTTTGCATGCAAGCAATTTAACAAGTCGAGAGGGTGGTCCACACATGGTGGGTGAAGGTAATTTAACTGGAGATCTGGTACAGGGCATTAATTCTTCAAAATCATTTTCTCAGGGTCAAACTAATCCCTTAATGAGGCAGTCTCCATTTAAGGGAATCCACGGTTCTCTTGGTGCAGGTCTTTCTTCTGACAGTAATTCTTCTCATGGTCATCCTTATTTCCAACAGGCTTCTTATGGCCTGCAATATTCTGCTGGTGGTGATGTCCACTCAAAACTTGCTGACCCTGGGATGATGAGTTCCCCTGCTTCTAGAATCAGTGAAGATTTTCTCGAGAGGAACCGATCTTATGTGCATAGCTTTGTTGGGTCGAAAATCTCAAATCATTTCAATCCTTACGCATCAACTTTTGATCTGCCACTGAGCTCCAAACTTTGTTCAAATACTTTGATACGAGAAAATGATGCAACAGCTAATACTACATATGGCACCCCAGTTGGTTTAAGTTCAGCCCATGTTGATCCACATAGAATTCGAAGTGTCAGCTCAAAAAATATGGTTTCTTCGAGTTCTGTATTGCCAGCTGAGGGTGTTTCAAGACCAGCCGGCAATCAGTATGATCCACTATTTGATAGCATTGAAGAAAATTCAAATTCAACTAGTAAAGCTGATCATCTAAAACATGAAATTACTGGTGATTCTGATGGTGTTCTGAGGTTTCATGGATCTGGAAGGTTGTTAAATAAGGAAGCTATCAAGCAGGAAATGAAAACAGCTGTATCAGCTGACGATTCTTTAGAAAAAGAAGAATGTGGGGAGACAGCTGATGTGGCCGTGGGGGCTGTCCTGAACAGCAGCCCTAGTAATCCTAATGATGCACCTGACATGGATGTAGGAGAATTTGAGATTGATCAGGTTAAGACTTCTGGGAAAACAAGAAAAGCAAGGAGAAGTCCTCAAAACTTTTTAAGATTTCCATTGCTGCTTTTGTGAAGGATGTTCTAAAGCCATCATGGCGGCAGGGTAATATGAGCAAGGAAGCGTTTAAGACCATTGTCAAGAAAACCGTTGATAAAGTATCTGGAGCTATGAAGAGTCACCAAGTACCTAAATCCCAGGCAAAGATAAATCACTACATTGATTCTTCAAGAGGAAAATTAACAAAGCTTGTCATGGTATGCCTTCTTCGAAACCAATTGACTTCTGGAGTGACATTTGCCTGTTGCAGTTTTTAATGATTATGAAATTATTGCATATTTTCTAAAAAAATGGTGGATGAGTCTTTCTATGATACCAACATGGGTTGATATATGATATTCTTATCTTTACATGTTTGCATTAAGGTATTGACATCTTCTTGGCTGAGTGTATGCTCCATTTGGTAGTATTGCTAATTATGGCTCATCAATTGATTTTCTCTGACTCTTCTTTGTATGATTTCTTTACAGGGATATGTTGACAAATATGTTAAGGTGTAAGATCTGACTGGAGTTTGCATCAAAGATTCGACTCGCCTGCCTGGACTTTTAAATCATGACCGGATTTGCAGGATAAGAGGAGTAGGCTATTTAATTGCATTGTTTGAAAAGTTCTGATGGCTTTCAGAATATTAGTATACTGGACTGCTTTGGTCATTATATCAAACATATAGTATACTGGACTGCTTTGGTCATTATATCAAACATCTCCAACAATTCTCAAGTACTGCAAACTTCAGAATGCTGATATGAATGTAAATTTAGCTAAGTTATGGGGGAGTTGCAAAGTTTGTACGTAATGCATTCCTTTCGAGCTAGGTCTTCTACATTTTTGGTTATACCTTATCTGTATCAGTTTCCTCTTTCACGATATATTTATTGTTTAGCTTTCTTGCTTGAGTAATGTATATTATCCAATACAAAATCTCTTTTGAAACTTTTCTAGCTGGTAGTAAGCTCCTCTCCATTGCCCTAGATGTCACATTTATCCATTTTCTATTCACTCTATCCACCAGTATCGATACATGCATAATCTGACTCTCTTTACACATCTGTTTTTCTATCGAGGTATCGTATTTCTTGTTAATGGCAGGGGGTTCTTAGATTATTCTGCCTCTTTGTTTATGTTTATGTCCGGGCATGTACCATGTGATGCATGTTGCGATCAAATGTTTACTGCAGGGACTACTTACCCTGCTGGTGTGGTATGAACTGCAGGCTTTACTGCTATAACTTGAGGTGCTTACATGGGCTAGCTCCAAACCTCTAGTTTGGGATTAAGAGGTAATTTTGGATAAACATGTCTAGATCTTACTAATTTTATACTTTCGCGGTGTACAATTTTGGTAATGTGCATTTCTCCAGGTTAGGCATGTTACTTTTCACACTAGGAAACTGTATCCACAGAGATTTTGCTAATATAGACAGGCAGCTGAAGAGTGTATTTCTTTGAATTTGAGGTATAAATACTAGATTAAATTTCTTTGGTTTGAAGTTAGAATAGTAGCCAACTTTATGGTACTAATTTTGTTTTTATTATTTCCTAGTGTAATATCCTTTTCATATTTTTACCGAGGCTTTTTGTAATACTGGAGTTCATATTATTTTTAGCGGAATTTCATAGAATACCCCCTTTCACATGATAATATTTTATTAATATAATTATATTAATAAAATATTATCATGTGAGAGGGGATGTAGTACATCTACATTAGTACCAGAGATCATGAATGATGAATATTAAATGAGACTATTTACCATTTTTTTTTCATTGCTAAAACATTTAAACACTTTTCCTTTATTGTGTCTATCTAATTTTTTTATATATATTTTCAAACTTTTAAACTCGATATTTTGCTTCTTGCGTTTTTTCCCGTTATTTTCAAATAAAAGATAAATCATTATCATAAGAGTACGAGTTATTGGAGTGTTCTGATGATTGAACATATAAGATCTTATTGATAACTAGATTTGTAATTATATCTTCAAAAAAAAAAAAAGGTTGGTATAAATATCAGATACTGAGATGAAATTGGTGCATCTCATCTAATGCAGTTGAAGTACTCTGAAATACTTCAAGAATGAACTTTTCTAATTAAAAAGGAAATTTTTATATAGTTCCAATTCTATGAGCTCAAATTCTTAAAGTGAAAATTTTGACAGTCATATGAATCACCTAAATAATCCCCCAACTCTTCACCAACATTATGATCTTAGTACATTTGAAATATGATTGCATGCCCACCGATCTGAAATGATAATGTGGCAATGCTACATGATAGGTTGTCACGTGATTAGAATTGGAAATTTTCAATTAGTATTAATTTATTTTATAAGTAAATATTATACACATGACAACTAATGCAATACGTAGATGGAAGTAGATAACTACTAATCCAACCAATATTCATGCATCCCATGACCCTGCTAAAGATGTCTTGATCATTTTTCCAGATTAATAATGAAAGAATCATGTTATAAATCAGGAGGGTAGAGTGTGTGTGTGTACTTTGTATTTTGCCCTAATACATATGAAGCACATCACATGGTGTCTTGTGTCTGCACCCTATATTTTGTCTATTCTTAGGTTCATATACTAGTCTTGATTTTTTTATAATACTAATCTTGAATTTTAGTCACGAGGAGAATGTTGAAAAATATTACTCCATCGATCCACGATAAGTGTATCGGTTGTAAAAGGCATGTGTTTCAATAAAATTATTGATGGATGTTGTTTGAATGGAGAAATATATCACCATGTGTTATGAATGATTTTTTGGTAAATAATGAAGGGTTGTGACTTGTGAAGTTGAATAATAGGGAGTAGTGTTCTAAAAATGAAAGTAATATATTTTTCGTGAATACGAATAAGACAATTATGATACATTTGTCGTGAATGGAGGGTGGATGGAGGAGTATATATTTTTATTGGATCTTTAGCATGAGCCAAAAACCAGTTCTCGCAATTAACTAGTGAGAACTTAGGTTGCTAATAGTTAATTCTCTCTTCTACAGGTTCTACCACATAAATCAGTATATGGTGTTTATGTGGTAAGCCTTCTTAATCTTCTGTTAGGTAGTACACAAGATAAATTTAAATTGGCAAAAAATTAAATCAAATAAAAAATAACAGAATCCCTTTAGTTAGATTACAAGTGAACAATCATAAGATTAAAAAAAAATCAGATCAATGGAGAGTGGGCGTGATCGTGAACTCGTTATCATATATATAAAATTAAGTTACATATACATGAGAAAGAAGTTGGGGCCATATAGGGAAGTCTTTTAGGTTTAGGGTTCACAAAAAGTAAAATATTTAGAATACACATTTTTTGGGTTAATTAATTAATACAAAATTTTAATGACCATGTCACCGTAAACTCGAACCTGCGACATTTTGTCCTCAAAGATTAACCACTCTACCACTAAGCCAATGCACCCCCACATAATACACATTTTTTTTAGAAATACTTCGATCGATCAATAATCATATATTAATAACATGTTATAGGGTTCTAGTATTTTCAAAAGATTCATTAATTTTAGTCAATTTTTTATAACTTTAATTCGAGTTTTAACTTTTCAGGCTTTGATCAAACCGACCAGCCAATTAAAATTCAAAAAACATTACTATGAATGAAACAAAATTATTATATCCGCCCATTAGTTTGCCTCTCTCACATTCCTGATTAATTTCCATTTGAGAATAGTTTAGGCGCTATTTTTTTGTTGTCAATTAATCTAATTAATTAATTTTAACTGAAATTTTAAAGCTAGCTAATTGTGTCACACGATGGATTCGAACCCGAGACCTTTGCGCCGAGCATTAACCACTCTACCACTAAGCCAACACATACACATAGTTTAGGCGCTATTAGCCTGTTATTGATGGCATAAGTTAAAACCACTAATATTGGGTTCCATGTGATTGCACATGAACTATTTGTTTGGCATAATTATATGTAATGATGTATTTGGTCATAATCTATTACTGAAATTTTCACCACAAATACACAATTTGAAATAATATTACCATACTTTATTACATTATTTTTTTTGCTTCATAACATGTCATGCACTTTTTTAGTTTGTCTTCTTCCTATCTACACTCATGGAAGAAAAGGGAGAATTCAATAAATATCCTGATCATGATTTTCCTAATCTCAAAATCTAAGGATGCCTAAATCTTAAATACATACGACAATGTTTTTATCATTTGACCCATTCTATATTTATGAACTAGATTAGTTTTTAGTTACTAGCATTGAGAGAGTTTTTATTTGATCATCTTCACACACACACACACACACATATATATATATATATATATATATATATATATATATATAAGTATTGGTTCACGTATATATAATTCTTAACATATGAATATGCTAACAATGTATATGTATATGTATCTTATATTGTATATATGCACAACAAATATAAAGTAATGCATATGTATACATGTGTACTTTACAGTGTAATAATGCATTGTACATTTACTTTTCATAAAATGCATATATATATACATATGTATTACTTTATACGTGTTATGCATCTATATAATATATTTATACATTGTTTGTATATGCACACGTTAACTATAGGGATTAGTTATAGAGAGCTACATATTAGATGAGAACTAAGAACTTATCTACACCCTTAATAATAGCAGATAGCATAGCCCGTAACTTTTGTTGCACAAATTCAAAAATTTCCTTAAAATTGCTAATATCATTCGGTTATTTAAGTATAGGGTATTAGAGTAAAAGCAAAATAATAATAAAAAGATTACCTTATCCAGAGCCCAAATCGTAGATTTCGCCATCCTCAATCACTACACCGAAAATCTCGCTTAAGAACAGTTTCTTATGTATTCGCTTGTTTGTTTGCATAAGAAAAGTTATTTGTTTGCACAATAATTTCATTTGTATTGACAAGGATAATAAATATCTCTATATCGTGAGTTTTCGTATATATACCCTTGCATAATAAAATCGTTTGTGTGCACAAGGATAATAATTAGTCTGTAGATCATGATTTTTTATATTTGTCCTTGCATAATAACATCGTTTGTTTGCATAAGAACTTTGTTTGTTTCACATGGATAATCGATTTTTGTGGATCCCATTGGTCGAGATTTTGAAAATAGCGATACTTCACAAAGTAAAAAATTGATTTGCTTAATAAAAAATTAACATGAATAATATGGATATAAATCATGATTATGCAAATAAAACCATAAATAAATTAGAGAATCCTTAATTATAGATAATAATAGGTTACATATAAAGTCAAAATTACTATAATATCCCCATAATTAAAAGCTATAAAAATAATTCCTAATATGACTATAAATCCTAACCATTAGATCAAGCAAAAACTCACTAATTCGAAGATATGAAACCATTAGAAGATAATCCCACCAATTCTATGGATATGGTGATATAATCTATTTTCAAGTTTGCTAAATCTTAACTAATTGAGTTAAGTCTGTTGGGCAATTTGATATAATCTACTTGCAAATAGTTTAGAGAGAGAGAGAATCTGTATGGTCAACGGGTCAAGCAAAAACTCAAAAGAAAACATCTGAAGTAGTAATCTCTTTTTCTCCCGCTTAATCCACTGTCCAAAATCACATGTTCATGCAGATAATTTCAGACCCGCTGATACTTTCCATCCCACATGGAAACCTCTCTCTCTCTCCAAATTCAACTATTATTGAAAAAAAAAAGAATTTTTTATGATAATGGTTTTGCCAGCATTGCACTCTCCTATCATTCGTGGATTCATACATGGATGTTGGACCGTGCTTCCACCAACAACTAACCGTGTGTTGTGGGTTGTCTTCATTTCAATTTATTTCTTATTTACAGTTTCTACGAATGGATTTCAAAAATGCCATCTTCTATTTGAATCTCTGCATAATCCTTTAATGGCTATATGGGCTGTGTTTCTTGATTCATTCAATTGTTGTAGACTTGTAGTGATAGTGATATACAGTTCAGTTAGCTGCTTCTCTCCCTTCAAGATTTGATTTTGGGAACTGGGCTTGCTTTGGTGTTTGCTGGAGCCATCATATTGTTGATTTTCTTGATCAATTCAGTTTTGAGGAGGTGAATTAACTGAAGGAAGTCATGAGATTGAGAGAGATTGCATTTGTCTTTTGCTGCTTGAAATGCTTGTAATAGATTCTCTGCTTTTAGGGCTTCATATTTCCATAGCTTTGACTTTTAAAGGATTAGGACAAATACATTAGAAAAAAGAAAATATCTAATAATGAAAGCTGGTTTATAGAGTTGATGAACAGCTACATAGACTAGGACATTTTGTAGGTAGGCTTTGTTGGATACAAAGGTGTGTAAAATAGTTAGATATTAGATTGGTGGCCAGGTTGATGTAGTGTTGGAAGAAAGGCACTAAACATGGCAGCAAAGCTACTACATACATTGACAGATGATGACTTAGAATTGCAGAGGCAAATAGGATGTATAAATGGCCTCTTTCAGCTCTTTGATCGCCAGCACATCCTCACCGGTGGCAGGTGTGTCGTCGCCCACAGCCACAAAGGCCTTCATCAGGGTAAATGACTTTATCCTTGTAGCTAACTAACTCTATGTGGTTATTGCCACCAATCATGATTTAGGAATTTACTACGAAGTGTTCTTCAATAGTGATGTAATTTTGTTTCATTTGCTGCTTTTACTGTTTTTGTATAGCTGCAACTATAGAGGCTTCCATTCTTTGTTTGCCTGCAAGTATATTGATCCTGTTCCTAAATTGTTGCAGGAATTTCCGACTACAGTGGTGCTACCTCGGAAGGGGAGGCTAACGACGAGCACCTGAGATCTGCTTCTACGGTATGGATTCTGAATTTTGAGTCTCTTATCTTTTGAGGGTTCCTTTGATTGGTAGAGATTGCCTAATTGTATCTAATTATGAATCATAACTAATAGACTTACTGTATTGGAATCTGGAGTTCTTTTGTTGTTACTTCTGTTTTTCATGGTTGCTGTTATTACATTTTGTTCAATGATGAAGTAAACACGCACTATCCCTTTAGTTTGCTGTATTTGTTAGCAATAATACTGCCATTTAACAGAAAAGATGAGATCATTACCACTAGTTTGCAGTTCTTTCCATATATATTTTCACATTTCATACAGAGATGCTGAGATGCATCATGAGAAATAACATTTAAGGTAATGGCACTTTTACCTATTTTTAGGAGAAATTTGCAGTCAAGAATGTCCAAGAGAGGCAAAGAATCTCCAATGCATCATCGCAGGCTTCCTTCTCCTCGTTGTCCCGTTCATCCTCTTCCTCATCCCTCGACTGCATTAGAGCTTCGCAGCTAGAAAATGCATCCTTTGACAGAATCATCTTTCCTGAGACCCCTTCAAGGGACCCTCAGTTTAGTCGACAGAACCGTGACATTCGTGATCTGGTGAAGGATTCCATGTACAAAGCAAAAACTGCAGAGGATCCTCTCACAAAGAATCGAAACTCGCCAAGGCTGCGTTCCGAAATGATGAATGATCTGAAAGAATCTGTTAAGGTTTTAGATCAACATCAAGAACCACCTAGGCCTCATAGTGTAGGGAAAAGCCTCGTGAGATCGTTGTCCTACCACTCAAGAGACGAGTACCAGTCTCTGATCTCTAGAGATGCCCCCGGTTCTCTTATGATGGAAGGGAAGTAAACCGGTCACCATTGGATTCGCGGGACGTCTCCAAATCCACCTTAAAGCTCAAAGACCTCCCTCGTCTCTCGCTAGATGGTACTAAGGCCGGTCCAAATTCAAGATACATGCAGCACGATAGTGGTGCCTGTGATGTGAAGGTTCATCAGAATCCCCCACAATCTGCACAGCCACCAAGTGTCGTGGCGAAGCTGATGGGCCTCAAAACACTGCCTCACTCCATTTCACCCGTTGACACCAAGTCTAGTGTAGCCAAGAGCTATCCAGATAAAGACTTCATTGATAAATCAAGGCCACTTGCAGAGAGAGAGGCAAACAAGTTGTGGAAAGAGCCCAACTCACCACGTTGGAGGAGTCCCGACTCTTCAATGAAACCTCGATCACAGTTCCCACTCGAGCCAGCGCCATGGAATCACACCGAGGGGAGGGTTCTCAGAAACCACGGCCCAAAACCATGCGAGATGCATCAAAGGCCGAAGCTGCATTTCCCTCCATTTACAGTGAGATCAAGAAGAGATTGAAGGATCTCGAATTTACACAGTCCGGAAAGTATCTCAGAGCTCTCAAACAGATCTTGGAAGCAATGCAGTCTAAGAAGTTGCTGCAAACCCAAAAACAAGACCATGAGGAAAAACAGTCGAGACCCAAATACAAAGCAAGATTAGTAGACTGTTGAAAGCCACAAACTGATCAAGAGCCTCTTGCTTCTACAAAGAGGGCCACCGTTTCATCAAAACACGCTGAGCCTCCAATAGTGATCATGAAACTTGCTAAAGACCTGAGCTATAAATCTAGCCAGCACGAAAGTGGTGTAGCTTCTTCGGCTAAAAACGACAGAACTCTAAAGGCTACACAGATTTCAACAAGATCACAGCAAGTAGTTAAAGATGGCTATGCTGGGTTGGGGAAGAGCTCAGGTTCCATCAGTCCTAGATTGATACATAAGAAACTCGAGCTGGAAAAAGAGCTGACCACCCACACCCTCTGATTCAAGCAAACTCAGAAGACAGCCGAGCAGGCAACTAGGTGGAAGACGAAGGCCAAAGTATTCCAACATTCAGGAAAGTGGTGAGAAACTGAGTGAAGTAAATGAGAATATAGTTAGGTTAAATGCCTCAGTTCCTCGCACGGGCAGTTGCATGAGTCCATCAGGGGAAGTTTCCGAATCCATACTAACTGGCTCGGAGCAGGTTTGTACTCTTTCTATATCGTATATTCAATTGATTTCATCTATGTATATGTTATCTTGTGTTATGTTTTACTCCAGTTAACTACTCTCGCCTCGAATGGGGAAAAGTCGACAGAGTTTGGCATCATTACTGTTGAGCACTTGAGCCCCGTATCTGTTCTTGACAACAGAGTTCAAACAGAAGATTCACCTTCTTCAGTGACATACAAAGGTAAACTCTTTTCATCAATTGAATTACATTTATGTGGTGAAATTGTGGAATCACATCTTTTCATTCACCTTCTTGAAATTTTCATACCTTTTACTCATCATGAACTTAAACTAAACACAAACGATGTTTTAGTTTTATTCATACGTCTAAAATGATATAGCAATCACATTGTATGTGCAAAAGTTGATAGTTAGGACAAGAATGCAAAAATCTAAATTGGGATTGCCTTCAATCAAGGTTTAATTGCCTACAGTTTTTAACTGAATAAAAATCTTGGTCAAAAAATATACGAACTTTTTAAGGTTTTTGAATTTGACCTAAGTCCAAATTCCGTTGGCCAATTACTCAATTGTCCTAAGTCCGATAGGCGATACAAAGGTACCGTTGGAAAGCTCTCCACGATAGCTTTCTAATGGTACCTCTGGGTTGCTCATCGGACTCTGGAAAATTGAGAGATCGGCCCGTGAACTTTGGACTCGGGCCAAATTGCAAAAACTTATAAAGTTCGTGTATCTTTTTACCAAGATTTTTTATTTGGTTAAAAACCAGAATTTTGACCATATTTTGTGTATTTACAAGCAATTAACCCTTTTAGATGTTTTTATGATACAGAAATCACACTTTATGTGCAAAAGTTGATAGTTAGGCCAATAATGTGACATCAAAATTGGGATTGCTTCTCAATAATGCCTTCATCTTTCCATTTTGACAGTGGATGTATCCATGAACAAAAACAAGCTCCAAATCATCGAAAACTTAGTTCAGAAGCTCAGACGACTCAACTCCAGCCACGACGAGGCAGGCACAGACTACATAGCCTCATTGTGTGCAAACACCGATCCAGATCACAGATACTTCTCCGAGATCCTACTAGCCTCAGGCCTCCTCCTCAGAGACCTGAGCTGTTCCTCGTGCTGGAGCAGACAAAGGTGAGCAAGGAAGAACGCACGGAGAAGAGGAGGCTCTTGTTCGACATTGTCAATGAGATTCTTGGCAGAAAGCTGGTGCCAGCCGAGCCCTGGCTGAGGCAGCTCAAGCTGACTAGGACTGCCGTGAATGCTCAGAGGCTGTTCAGGGAGCTCTGCTCGGAGATTGAGGCACTGCAAGGAAGGGATGCAAAGTGCCGGAGCAGCAGCTCGAGCGAGGATGATGAGAGATGGAAAGGTGTGGTTTGTAAGGATGTTATGTATCATGAGTCGGGCTGCTGGATAGATTTTGGTGATGAAATCTCGGGTGCTGTTCTTGACATTGAGCTTTCAATATTTAAGGAATTGGTTAATGAGATTGTGATCGGAGAGGCTGCTGCTTATGCTTCTGGTTTGAAATGTGAAATTATGTTTATTTGAATAAATTTTAAAAATACTGTACGAGATAGAATGCCAAAAATGGCTTCCATAGCATAGTGGTAGTGCGTTCGCTTCGTAAGCGAAAGGTCGCGAGTTCGATCCTCGCTGGGAGCTTTTAATCTTCTATAATCGTATTTTTTTGCTTCTGTGTTTTTTATTGAGTTGGATAATTAATATTTGAAATAATTACTTCAAACCAATATTTTCCAATTAAATTAATTAATTGTTTTCCATATAGGAGGGAAAATCTTTATTTTTAACTAATCGAAAGTGACATGTGATGGTCCCTAGTTAATGACTTGAGTCCTACTACATTAATAACAGAGGACCACTGCAAAACTTTTTTCTACTTTAATTATTTGTTGGTATATTATTATTGCCTCATCTCCTCAATTATGTGGCTGAACTGTTACTGTCTGTCGATATCATGATCAGATCCCAACAAAAAGAATTTTCAACATCGGTCACTTTAATTTCTTAAGCTCCATCTTCTTCTTCTCGTACCATTATGCTGTTTCTTTTAGGGTTTTCTACCTTGCTTTTATGTGAGAGAGTGCGAGCAAAATGTTCTTTTTGTTTATCAATTGGAACAGTTGTTAGATCTTAACCAATTGAGCTAAGTACGAGAGTCGGACAATCATGGGCTATCTATAAAAGAGGTTGCTATGCACGAACAAACTAAATACAACTGATCTGGTATATATATACATAACGCTGTAGAATTTTCTCTGTCAAAAGTTATATATATACTAATACTAAATCTGCAGAAGATCATGAACTAGTATATGTCCAAAACCCCACTTTAATTAATTAGGTTTTCAAATTCTAGATTAGTGTTTTACATGCATCTATAATAAGTTTTCTTCTAAATCGAGGTCACAATTTTACATTCATAAGGCCAGTCTAAATTCAATGTTAATGGAAAAGATCAAGTACAAGGTTTTTTTTTTTTTTGAAAAGTATCAAGTATATATAAGTTAATCGAACTATATATCCTTATTTTAATTAATTTTGCCTGCTTTTCTTCGTCTTGTTTCTAGTTAAACACATCATTTTATATACTGCAATTAATATATCAATTATTTAGAAAATATTTATATTACTAAGTTGTACTAACCGTACCAAATAATGGATATATATAGCTAAATATATACGTATATATCTAATCTTGTAAATATATAGTATTTATGCATGGTCAACTAATATACTGCCATTTCCAATTATCCATGTCATTGGGCAATGTGCACTCTCGCCAAGTATATACTCCCTCCGTCCCGTTTAAAACGTTCATTTTCTTTTGGACACGGTTATTTAAAATAAATGTATAAAGTAGTTAAAGTATTAAAAAATGGATAGGGTCCATAATTTTTGAAGGGATACTTACTTCCTAAAATGGAATGGGACATTTGTAATGGATAACCCGAAAAGGAAAGTGAGACATTTTATATATTTTATAAAATATATCTACTTATTTTGGACTTACATGAATCTAGCTAGTAATAAGTAACACAATCCAAATTATATATATGCATTGAAGCATCTCTAAGTATTTTCAAATTATTCATCTCTTGAAGTGTGCAAGATGGCTTTTTCATCAATGAGCAAACTTGCTGCATGCACACACACAGATATACATATAGATACATATCGGTTACTTAATTATAGTTCCCTAAATTTTGCAGTCTTAGATTATTTTCAATATAATGAGGCAAAAATGACTGAAATAATTGCATTTTGAGAACTAATTAATTACGGACTAATTAAAAAACCTCAAAGAAGGATGGTAATATGCAATGTTTAATAGAAATTAGTGGTCATTTTAGCCCTATATAATTTCAAAATGCGATATATTTATTTATTTATGTCCTAAAAGGACTAAAAACTGTCACATTTTAAATTTTTAGGGGACTAAATTCGCCACACTCCTATCCTACACTAGCCAATTCCCATGGAACCAAAATTTTAAGTCACCCTACTATAGAAAAAAAAGTTTCTGACTCTATTAGTACATTAGGTTAGGGATGTCAATGAGTGGGTTACCGGACTAGAACCAATAAATAAGTAATGGTTCTGGTTCTGAAACCGACCCAATTGACACTGGATCCGGATCGGACCCGGACCATCAACTATGAGTCTTAAGCGATCCGCAACTGAACGGATCTGGAACCAGAACCGGACCATACCAGATAAGAACCAGAACTGGAACCGAAACCGTTGCTTTATAATTTAGTGGGTTACGAGTGATTTCGAATCGATATGGATAAAACTAGCTCACTGACAAGCCTAGTTAAGATTAAGCTTGTCAATAGATGGGTTTAACTTGGACCAGAACCAATGAATAAGTATTGGTTCTGGTTCTGGAATCGGAACCAAATCCGGACCATCAAGCTATGGATCTAAACGGTCTGGGTCTAACGCGGGTCTGGAACCAAACAGAAACCAGAACCACTACTTTAAAATTTAATGGGTTTTGAATGGTTCCGGATCGATCCATGTAAAACTCACTCATTGACATGCCTACATTAGGTTATATATTAATTACTCTATACATACTAAACCACCCAACTTATATAACTGAAGTTATGCTCTGATATATTTTGATTTCAGGAGAAGTAATTTACAGATAATTAATTACCTTATCTACTCATAAGAGATATACAATGCACGCCACTATATATACCCATCCCCCCAAAAAAAATTCTCTATCTACAATTATACATTCTATAATCCAAAAATTATAGGAAATTGATTAATAAATCAGTACAAAGTGTATAATATCCAAAAAAGTGCAATATACAGTGAACAATAACTATAACATTTCTCACTAGTGCTTATATAATTAATATATGTTTCTTCCAAGAATCATAACAATAAAAACAGCTTCTATGTATATAATTAAGTAGAATTACTTACTTACCATTACCAATACTGTCCGAGAAGAAGCAGTGCACCAATTGCAAGCAGCACCTCAATTCTTCAACGAAATTAACGTTACTAATCAAATGCTAATTAAGAACTCCCATTATCCTTATCCTGTTTCCCAGTCTCATTCTCGCTTGAATTAAGGGATGCATTCAAACTGAAAGACTTCATGGGGGAATTGATCAAATGTAGGGTTGATGAATTTTGCAAATGGCCAATCTCCCTAAAATGATCATTCTCCACAGATGGCGCAAAGTAATGCTGAAATTGAGGAGTGTCATAAATCTGAGAACTCGAAGCTTGAGATGACGAAGAAAGGCTGCAGTTGGAATGCTCTTGATGATGATGATCAGCACCAGCCCGATTCGAGAAGGAAAACCCTAAACCTCCAAATTGAGACAATGACAAATTGGGAGGCTCCAATTGGAAGTAATTAGGGTTGTAAGGTGTTGCAAATTGACTGTTTAGTGGGAAGAAGTTCTGTGCCACAAATCCACCAAAACCCTCTCCATTATTATCATCTCTCTCCTTGAACATATTTGGAGAGAGAAACTCAGAAACATAAGGCTGATTATGAGCATGATTAGGCAGTGGTGTTGGCTGATGAAACTGGAGGAAATTTGTGGGTATGATTGGGAGGGGAGGGAGCTTATCAATTTCTAATTTTGTAGCATCAAGCAACCAATCTATGACCTTGCTAGGCTGGCTGAGGCCAAGCTTTTCTTGAAGATCATACAGCTGAATTGCAGTGGGCACAGATAGCCTAATTCGTCTGTCTCTCAATCCCCTCACTGTGCAGACCTTGCTGTGCCTGTCCTTGCCTCCAAAACTGCGGGAGGCGCGCACGATTCTAGGGTTCTTGAAGGTTGATGACCACTCCCTTGATGAAGGGGAGGGGGAGGAGGAGGAGCAGGTCATTTTGGGGAACGTGCTGTATTCGCCGGCCTCCTCCTCCTTCTTTCCTCCCAAATCTCTCTCTCTTGGATTCATTGCCATGTTTGCTTCATCACTTACAATTTTCTGCGTGAGAAAAAAGAAATCTTTCATTGATTCTAGTGCATGATTGTATGGAAATTAAGGGAATTTCAATTTAGGGATAAGGGGAAACCCCATGGATAGGTCTAGGACTGTATCTGATTCAAAACATTAAGGCAATTCTAACACTTTGTTGTCAGAGAAAAAATCTTGAAATACGAAATAAAATTGCATAGATCAAGAAATAACAATTATTGTTACAAAAAAAGGAATCTTTGTGTACATAGGGTATGCAATTTTCATTAATTTGAATGGACACAAATCTACTAAGCTAATTAGCAAAAAGGAAAATTAAAAAAACAAGATATTGTGTAATCTGCCCGCAAGAGTAAAAAAAAATACCAACTTTGTTTCTTGTTATAAACAAGAAGATGCAATATTTGTCTGCAGAAAGCTATGTCGGTTTCGGACAAGATATATGTCAAGTTATATATATGAGAGAGGGAATATTAGCTAGGTTGCCATGTTAGAAAGGAAAGGAAAGAGAGAAAATTAAAGAAGAGGAAATAGTTATGTATGGCTATAATGAGAGATGAAATTTGGGTGATAGAACAACTTGTTGAATCATAGTTGGGAGAGCTAATAACAAGACTTTATCATGTTCAATGCATGGGACCAATACTTGCATGCTATAAAAGAAGGGTAACTACTCCTTTATTGACAACTACAAATAGCTAGCTTAATTTATTAGCACAACATTTCAAAGCATGCGATTAGAGATGTTAATGGGTGGGTTATACCCGGACCAGAACCAATAAATAAGTAATGGTTCTGGTTTTGGAACCGACCCATTAGACACTGGATCCGGATTGGACCCGGATCATCAACCATGGGTCTTAAGCGGTCCGGATCTGACCGGATCTGGAACCAGAACCAGATAAGAACCAGAATTAGAACCGAAACTGTTGCTTTATAATTTAATGTGTTATGAGTGATTTTGAATCGATATAGATAAAACTAGCTTATTGACAAACCTATTTAAACTTAGGCTTGTTAATAGACGGGTTTTACTAGGACCAGAACCAATAAATAAGTATTGGTTCTGGTTCTGGAACTAGAACCAGATCCGGACCGGACCATCAAACTATGGATCTAAACGGTCCGGTCTAAAGCGGTCAGGAACCGAACCAAAACCGAACCGCTTTGAAATTTAATGGGTTTGAGCGGTTCCGGATCGGTCCGGGTAAAATCTACCCATTGACATCCCTACATGCAATGCATGAACCTTAGAGAGAGAGAGAGAGAGAGCTTTCTTTTATGTTAATTAATGAGAAATAAATTGTTGACACTGGTTATGTAGTACATCTTCATGTTCTATAGAATTTTTCGTAATCCTAGTACTAAAAAATGCATATGGCAAGAAAACATTCAAAAATGTACAACTAAAAAAAGTGAAATGTTGTTTAACATTTTAAAATGTGAGAAGATAATGTAAAAGTGGGGGAAGAAAATTGAAGTAACATTAATTTATGAGATGAGTAAGTTTGGGTGGGATGTGAGTGATGGAGGTTGAATTAGCCGATTGAGATGAAGATTATTGATGTACTTATAAATAGATGAGGGACCAATACTGTATGCAGCTTCTTTAAAGCTTCTGCTTATTGCTGAGGACCACTCCAATATTTTGTACATCAACAAATTTTTTCATCTCTATATTTACGGGTTTTTCGATACGAACTAGAAATCAATCTGAACCTTTGATTTTTGTATGATTAAAATTGTTACAAACGAACGTCATGATAAAGATGCATTATTCAACAAATATATATCAAACCGACACACATCTATTTAATCAAAATCTAGCCATAGAGCAGATTGGTTCCTACCATAACTCATCTCTCATTTAAACTATATATGTATATAATGGTAATTAGTTTGAAGCAAGAGATTATTTTATTGAATTCGTTCATTAATTTCCATAATATTTATGAAAGTTTGAGTTATGGTTTTTGGGAATATTTTTCTAGTAATTAAGTTAATTTAATTAATTATCACCATTTATATTGGATTTAATTTTGTAGGGTACCACCCCACCTACGGCTGAAAATGAACTACGTACATGTAGCACGATTGCAATCGCTTGTACATACATATATAACGAATTGCGTAGGGAAGTACTGAAATATCAACAATTTTTTTTTTTTGTCAATTAATATAGAAATTTTAAAGGCTGTGTCACGGTGGACTCGAACCCGAGACATTTGGCCTTGGCCTCGGACATTAACCACTCTACCATTATGCCAACAATTTTTTGGAATTCCCTACGTAAGCAGCAATAGCATAAATATAAATAGCAATATTATTGATAATAGTGGTACTTTAATTTTTGCATGAGCCCCTCTCTATGGTGTCTCATTATTTGGTTAAAATTACAAATAAAAGTAAAAACCGTTCAAATTATATTTTTCTGCGCATGCAAGTGGATTAATAATAATTATCTATTTTTTCTGAGGATAAATTAAATGATAGGACCAGTAATTACAAAAAAAAAAACATCAGTTTGATAAGATTATTCCTACATATATATGTGCAAGTTGATATTAACAATCCGAATATGGAACCAATTTGCTTTTTTTTTTCTTGACTTTAAAATCTTTAAAAAATGCGCAGTTTAGTTTCTTTAGTTCGTCTAATATGGCTAGCTAGTGACGATAAGTTGCTGATCGATCTTAATTTCGTAAGGGAAATAAATACGCAAGAACACCGAGGTTTTACGTGGTTCGATCTGTGAATAAGATCTACGCCCACGGGGAGAAAGAGAGTATTTGTGTATTGAAAATATGAGGAGTGATTACAGGAAGTGTAGATGATCTTTTTCCGTCTAATCTAGCCTCTATTTATACACGATTATAATGACCTAGATCTCGAAACCGAGATCTATTCTAAGATAGGATTTGAATCATATCTCCTCTCTAATTAGGATTCTCCTAGATATGACCGAATCTTCTGCGTTCCCACTGGTTCAGGAGCCTTCTTGGGCCGGACTCGTTTGGGCCGAGCTTCATGTCAGGCTTATTTATATTGGGCCTGATGCTTGGGCCTGGGAGTTGGGTCGTATCCTATCAGTTGCGATTCTGACATTATTTTTATGAAATCTGTGCAAAAAATATGTATAGTATTAACTAAAACTTAAAATTTAATGAAATATTCACATAAACTCTTTAAATTGAGAAGTTTCTTTTTTATTATTATCAAATATTATTTGTAAAACATTCATGAAAGAATAGTCAGAAATACATTTGCTTTACTAAATTCCCGAAAGGTTTCCAACGAAAATATGGAAGAAAAATGAATATAAATGACACTTTTAAAAGTTTTTAGAATTATTTCCAACTCGGTTAGTTATTTCAAGGTTAAAAGTGTTTGTCTATAATTACAAGACACGAATGCGTTCTATTCTAAATTTCTAATACTTTTCTATTCAAATTTACGAGATTTTAAGTAATTGTTCTTATAAAGTTAATTATATATTTGCAGTGCATGTATTCAGTATTACAAAAACTCATGTACATATATATGTTCGTACAGTGTGGACGAATTAATATTATTCGTATTTAAAAAAACATCATTTATTTTTTACCTTATAATTAGCAAGTATCATTTACATTGAAGATGTATCTTTTGCCTGAAAAAAATGTCAATGTCCCACACACGAACGTTCGCATATACAAGAGACCACCTCATTCAATATTTACTTTAAAAATAAATTGATACCGCTAGAGAATATATTAGTATTTTAATATGACATGCTCAAATCATAGAGGTGTTTGGTGAGATTTAAACATGTGATATATCGGCCACATGAACCGACCTTAACCATTGAGCTGTCTTCAACCACATGAACTCATCTTAACCATTAAGCTGTCCTAGGGGATAGTACTCAACCTTTTTATATAATATGTACATCGTGCATTCTTATTTGAATTTATTTCGACATTTAATTAATCGTACATTTATAACGAATCCGTTGAAAATTTATTGTATACCTGAAACATTGATTGATAACGACTGAATTAGAAGATAACTTGTTCATCCCTCATTTTAGGCAATAATGTTGAGTCTGAGTTATATCATGACATCGCAATTAATATTTCACAATTTGCTCTTTCTTTACAGATCGTCATGTAAATTAATCACTAAATTTGGAAAAAAAATAATGATTGACGATGTTCAGTAACAATGTAATAAATCAAATCGAGAGAATTATTTTAAAAATTAACCACTCTACCACTAAACCAACACACACACTAAATGTGCACTAACTGTATGTATCGTAAAATGTGCACTAACTGTATATGTGCACTAACTGTAGCTTTTACTACATTGTAAATGTGCACTAACTGTATACAGTTGCAATTCAACATAATATTAATTTTGGAATATTAAATGCCTATTTCACAGCCTGAGCTTAAAGGACAGGTAAAATTAGAAACCTCGAGTAAGTTGCAAATCTTGATTGAAAATAAAAGAAAAAACTTCGACGATAATTTAGTTTCAACCTTATCTCAGGACTGGAATATATACTTTGTTAACGTATTCCGTGTCAAAATACCTTAGCCCCATAAATAATTAAATGAAAAAAAGGTAATCCAAGAAAAAGTGTAATTTAGGTTGCAGCTGCTTTATTGGGATCGCTGCATCTCTAAAATGTACTAATGTCACATCTTTATCACTTTGGTCATCCAGATTCGAGAGTATTTAATATTCCCTCCGTATCTTACTTTCCTTTTTGAATTGTCTTATTATAAATGTCTTATTCTATTTTAAGAAATTATTGACCCTTTAAAAAATATAGATCCTATCCACTTTGTAACACTTTAACTATTTTATATTTTTCTCTTAAATATTCATACCCAAAAAAATGGGACACTTTAAACGGGACGGAGAGAGTAAATACGATCAGGATCTTGAGTACTCCCTCCCGATAATTTTAGCTTTTCATCGATATGAATTTAATAAATATAATAAATATACAGTGAATGAAGAATGAGATTGATATAATAAAATATATTATATGAATAAAAAATATAGATTATATATAGTTTTTTTGTAAATAAATGTGTTGAGTGTAGATAAAAATATTGACTTTGAATTGAGGTCTATTTCTGTAAAAGAAAAATGAACGAATTTTGTGGACGATCGAAATGGAATTAATTGAACAAATATGATGGACGATGAGAGTAATACATATAATATATATGGGAGGGTTAACGTGAGAACCATTTTTATCGTGAGAATGTAAGAACCAAAAATGATGAATCCGGTGTGAAAGTTGATGAATCATTGTAAAGTTCTTGAATCCAAAAAAATGGAATTTTTTGCCCCTCATGGGGTGGAAATTTCGAATTTTTGGATTCAGTTATTTTCACAACGGATGCATTAACTATCATAATAATTCATTTTGCTTACAACGATTTTTCGTGGTTCTTCCTTGTCAAATTAAAATGATTTTGTTTTAAACCTCACTCTATATATATATATATATATATATATATATATATATATATATATATATATGTGTCGAATTATAATGAAAAAATATTTTTTCTTATGCATAATTTAATAGTTAATGTATTATTGGATTCTAGTATATTCTATATTTTTCATCACTATTATAGTACAATAATTTTATGCATACAGTGCATTTGATAGCTAGTTAGGGCGGTGACATCGATATTATCATTTTCCATACTCCAAATTAGTAGTCTAGAAATTAAGAAAAATAAACCTGCCACAATTCTTCCAGAATTCAGAGGGAAATTTGAAATTTAGTAGTGTTACTAGTGATTGTTTTATTTTATCAGATTGTGCAGGCAGCAATTTATCAGATAAAAGGCAGCCATAAATTGCAGGATATCCACACGACATAATTTACAATAAATAGACTGTTACATATAGATGCAAACCCTATATATCCTATACCACAATATAGTCAATATGCCCACATACATACTCGTTTTTTTTAAATAAAATAAAATTAATCCACTCGAATAAGGATTATTATATTTACACTTTGCTATTTGGACGCTCTTTTGTGTTTGATTTGTAATTTGTGCTTCTTTTTTTCGATCGAAGTTTCCATGAATATATGTTTTTTTTTTGAGATCATGGGGAACCCGCAGCCGCTACCTTAGATGCACACTGAGTAAACCCCACGTTCTTGTGAAATAGCCTGCAAACCATACAGGACAGGTAAACCACACTTGGAAAACCAAGTGTGACAGGTTCAAACCCATAGAGACGTTTGGTGGAGTTCGAACCTATGACCTCTCGATCATGAATATATGTTTTCAATCATTACATAGGTTGTTTTCGTCCTATCTTGAATTATTTTATTATCCATTAGTTTCCTTTTTCTTTAACAACGTTACCAAAAAATTGATTGTTGCAAAGTTAAAATAATGTGACCTCCCATATGTAAAGAGAACTAAATAATTATCCTTAATATATTTAAATTTAAAAATAAAATATGTAACGGTTTCATACATTTAATTTAACTTATTGATACCTAAATTCAAAAGTTAAAAGGAGAGGGGTACAAAACAAACAATACAAGCTTGGGTAAAATGGGCCCATTTCCCCTAAATATAAAAACCTAGAAAAAGGGTCAATCCAATACACTCATTCCTGTTTGGGCCTGAAAAGAATTAACACTAGAAACATTCTACTCTTCTCAATTAAATTATTTTTACCATTATCCATCTTCATCCATCGTCGTGTTTAGGGGTGAACATTCGGTTCGATTCGGATTTTTGTCTAATCCGAACCGATCCAAAAATCTGAATTTTATGAAAGAAAAAATCCGATCCGAACCGAAAATCAATCTGAAAAATTTTTATACAAAAATCCGAACCGAACCGAAAAATCCGAAATTATGAAAAAACCGAAAATCCGAAACCATTTTTTGTTAATTATTATATATATTTATATTAAATTTAATATATTTAAATAAAATAATATATAAATTATATATATTTCGGATTTTTGGATTTTTTTGGATTTAAAAAATCCGATTTGATCCGAAAATCCGAAATTTTGAAAAATTTCAATCCGATCCGAAAATCCGAACCAAATTTTAAATTTCGATTTGGTTCGGATCGAATATTCGATTTTCAGATTTTTTTGTTCACCCCTAATCGTGTTTAATTATGTTGCATTAATAAGTACGTACTTTAAACTTCATAATTTAATTTAGCAACTTACTATTGAGTATTTTAGTATACACTAACATTAGGTTTATACTTATATATTCTTCACAGAATAAATCATATATTTTAAAGATTTATGGAAACCACGAAATTTGAAGTAAACCACACGATTTCTTCTTATATAGTACTTACTCCGTCCCAAAGATATTGTCTCAAATTTTTTGGATATGAGAATAATGAAAGTTGTATTTTGTAAGTAAAGAATGTGACTTACGAAATTCAAGACACTTTTATATGTAAAAATAATTCATTTTTTAGAATGAGACAACAATAATAGGACGACCCAAAAAGAAAAACAGATCAATATTTTTGGGACAAATGGAGTAATTTTTTAATTTTGATTTTACTACTCTAAAGAAATATTCATTGTCAAAAGATAACTACCATGAGATTCCAAAGAAAGTTAATACACTTGTATACATGAACTAGAGTGTAACTCATCGAGTTTCGATGGAAAATCATATTACGTTGTATTTATGGTTATAGGAAATGAAACTTTTATATATAATAATACCCGCTAATTATCCAAACTCATATAATATACTTAAATGTTATAAGTAAACTTTAATAATAAATAGTATAAAAAATAGAGCACCACTATTCATTTGAAATGATGAAAATATTAAAAATAGTGAAAATAACAAAATATTTAAGATATGATGAAAATTACATATAGCTTGTAATTTGATGGCGGATAAAGTGATTTCTGTGGATAGTGTCAAGGCTTGATGATGCTATTGCTACGTAAGATATTGATTACTTGAAATAAAATGGTTTTGCTAAAAATGTTGGTCGAGGGTGATTTGGTCATTTTCGCGGGGGAAAAACAGGCGAGCACCGTTTTGACTCTGTGTTTCTAGGGTTTTAGAAGCAGTAGTCTCCCAAACCCTGGCAGAGTCGCACTCCGTGAAGCTTCGGTTGTACGTTGAAGGAACACATCGACAATGGACAAGAGCATGCTTGGAGATTTGGACGCTCTTCCTGAGGAAGATAAGCTCCGAATGTCATCCATGATCGACCAGCTCCAAATCCGCGACAGGTAATTTATATGTGCGTGTGGGCGCGCCGCGCTCTGATTTGCGATTTTTATTAAATAATCGTGAATGGAGAAACGAATTTGAGGTTTTTAATTAAACGGCATACGATCTTTCACATTAGAAATTCGTTGGATGTTACTTTTAGTGTCGTATTATGGCTTTAATTGGCTTGGAGGGGGTTGGTATTGATTGATTTTAGTCTGGGCGTGTCATTCGTTTTTGAGCTGGATTCGGATATGGACGTAACTGCCTAGTTGATTGGTCGCTTAATGCTTAATTGAGTCGACTTGTTCAGCTGTGATACTGATTTATTTCGGTTATTCCCTTCTGCAATCTGCAATTAACGATATTATTTGTTCTTTTGGTTTATTTTGATTGCTGAATGGGATTTACTGGCTATTTTGTGGTCGTATATGCTAGAGATGTCATGGAAGGTTCACAAACAATAATTCTCAGGTGGAAGTCTAATCTAGTCCTTAGATAATATTGGCGATTGTAACTCTGACATTTGCTACTAACTGTCCTACTAGTTTATGATTTAGATAGTTGGTTGCAATTGCATTCCTACTGGTTTATAATTTAGATGGTTGGTTGCAATTGCTTTAAAGTTGTCGCGTCTTTTAATGCAGTGTTAGTCTAAGAAATGCTAATTGCTTGCTTTTAGATGGGTGTGTATTTTGACTCTAATTGGAGTGGGATTTGTCAGAAGCATGTTGTTATGGTTGGGTGGGTGAGAGTCGTCTTTTGCACAAGTCTTATTTGACCTGTCAAACATATTACAATGATTTCAACTCGTAATGCAAAATGCATATCTTATCCTTTGCTACCATAGTATTGATTACTTTTTTTAAGTTCGTTATGCCTCTCATCCTTTCCCTTGTGATGTTCTTGATATCTTTCTTTGACTCCTTGAGTTTCTTTCTTATCCTCTCTATCTTTCTTTCTTTCTTAATTTTGTCATTAATCCTGATTTAATCTCTTTTCTAAAGTTGAGCTATGTATTGTATCCTTTTATCCTTGATTTGATGTTACAATAAGCCCGTTTTCTTTCTATACTTTAATAGAGGTAGAGAGCCCTAGCTTGCTTAAAGAAACTGCTTCAGAGAGCAAGCAATGTTATTTTTCTATTAGTGATCTGATTCAAACCTATTTGTTAAGGCATTGGATTTTTTCAATTTGATTCAGTTAGCTGTAGGAACCACTGGTCCACATAGTCTTCTAGGAATCTAGTTTGTACTTTCTGTAACAATTTTTTATTTATTCTATCATTATTTTAACTTGGACATCAGACATCTTGTATGTTTATGACCAATTTTATAGTAGAATATGTTTGGGTGTTGCTGTTTTTCTTGTGGAACTCTACTAGAAAGGTTGGAAGCTTACCCTATAATCATGCTAAAATGACTTGGAAAATCTTCATGGTCTTGCACATGTTAATCATAGAGCTTCATTGACTAGAAACAAATTAGACTAAAAAACTGCCAACACCTTTTCTTTTGCCATATTGATGTTTTCCGTCATTAGTATCAACGAATTATAAGGGTTGTTACATTTGGAGAACTAAATTTCCTAGAGAAACTTTGCCTAGTTTTATGGTACAATATCATCTATATGTATGGGGTCCTGTAATGGGAGAGGATATATTTCTTGCTGCTAAATAAAGTGTTAGAACCTTTCTTTGCAAGCTTTATAAATCACTCGCTCAACTATTGATGTGCCCATGTGGGATCAATAAATTTATAATATTTTTCTTGGGGAACATTTTAGAGCTCATGCATTATTGAAGATACTAAATATTAAAGTGATACTTGTCCCTACCAACTTAAGCTTTTAAATGAGGTGTTCACTCAACATGATATCATAACTATGCCAAACAAAAGGTCTGTGTTTGAATCTCATCTCACAACCAGTCGTATATTGGGACACTTTCATGTTCAAGGGTTTGACAAAGTTCCCATATTAGGTCTCCACCAAGATTATTAGGACCTAGAAAATTTGTAATTTCTGCTCTCTTTCATTTTCTGATTAGTTATCTAATTTCAACTCTTCTTTCTCTGAAACTACCACATTGGTTTAGCAGAACTGGAGCTGCTAGTTGGTGGCTCATTTATGGGTCAATATGCGATAATAACTCTTCTTTTTTTATCTTCTTCCTCTCTTATCTGATTTCCGCCTGCAGTTTGAGGATGTATAATACACTGGTGGAAAGATGTTTCACCGACTGTGTAGACACATTCCGGCGCAAAACTCTGGATAAGCAAGAAGAGACTTGTGTTCGCAGATGTGCAGAGAAGTTCTTGAAGCACTCTATGCGTGTTGGCATGAGATTTGCCGAGCTGAACCAAGGTGCTGCCACGGCAGATTAAGATCTGCTGCTGCTGCCCTTTAGGCGCTCCTCTTACTTGTGAACTTGAGGGCATTCCATTACTTGAACAGTTTTTGAAGCTTTGGTTTTTGTTAGGACTTGTTACTGATGTTACTTTATTTGGAGTCTTGGACGCAATAAGGTAAGATATCTTTCCCCTTAACATTAATGAAGCTGTTACAGACTCTCTGCAGCTTATTCTTTTGAGTTTTGGAGATGTCAAATGTTATTATATAAGATTATCAATATTTGGTTTTTAGCAACAATTTAATAGTCTGATTCTAGGCTTTTTGTGTAGGACCTGTTAAGTTTCCGAGTTTGATATTATCATTTTTGAAACAGGATTAATCGCATTTAAATTCCAATCTCCTGGCCATGTTGCTGGCTTTACATAATGTAGTTGACAAAAGATAATGATTTTTGGGGAATCTACTTATTTTTTGCGATTTTAGTGATTTCTGAATATGTCATGACACTGGACTAACTATAAGTTGGTGCATATCCTTCGAGAAAAAACAAAGAATTAATAAAAAAAAAGTGCCAATAATAACATCAAAATTTTGTGGACATCGTTATTTTGGATTCGGTACGTTTTCGAAAAAATCATCATAAATAAGGGGGAAGTGTTTATACGAAAAATTATCAAATTTTTCAAAGAATTGCCTCTAAACAAACATGATCTTTTTAATATTATATTTTGAAGTTACTGTTAGGAACTTAGGATTCATGTGATTTCCTACATAGTGAGCGAACTCAGTTTTTTCTCTTTCGAAGCAGTACTAATATTTAATTTTCATGGTTGTAATCTTAAACTAATCTAATTTAATCAAACAAGAAATTAAAACTTTTTGCCGACGAAAAAATTTTCTTTTCTCAAAACTACCCCTGTCCACCGTCCGGACCCCAAGGCAACAGCACACCCGAACCAAGGCTACCTCAGGAAATATAACAGAACTTCTCTCATCTCAAAACCACAAGTAACCCTCAGATATACAAAACCCTAGCCCCCAATTAAACTCACTCGTTATTCCTCTGACGAGAAGAAGAAGGTTTAATGGCGGGTAAAGTGGTTTCTGTGGATAGTATCAAGGCCTTTTGGCACTCACAGGTTCACGATCCTGATAAATGGGACCACAACGTGGTAATTTTACTGCAATTGCTTCTCTTTTCTTATGTTGGTCTGTTATTTCAATAAATTCTTCATCCTTATTTGTCTTTTTTTTTAAATGTAGATTCCGATTTTATTTTTTTGCGACTTTATTCCTTCTGGTTTGCGTTCGTTAGAGAAATCGGGTGCGTTTGATTCTTTGAATTTAGTAGATGCAGATTCATTGATCTTGTTTAGAAATTTATAAGTGTTGGAATTAGCATTTTAATTATTCTGTACGTGACGTGGATTTGACTTCTCTATTTCCACAATTCTATGATACATGCCGGGAGTAGATTTATGATGTCGTAGCATTGGCTGTTTGGCTATTGCGGGGAGGTGAAATAAAATTTTGATTTAGAATGAAGTTTTGTTCTGCATTGTTTCGTGTATGAGTTGTAGGGTTCGAGTGTTTTTAGAAAACTTTGTAATTGTTGAATTTAGCGTTTTAATGATTCTGCTCGTGACATTGAGCCGTGCGCTTGAATTCTCTGTTCCCGCAATTTTAATGAACACGCCGAGAGTAGATTTATGATTCCATCACATTGGCTAGTTGGTTATTGTGGGGAGATGAAATACAATTTGGATTTGGAATGAAGTATCTTGTCTGGTGTTTGCACTATTTATATGAATGAAGAGTTTTTTGTGTATGAGTTTAAGTCTGAGAATAGTGAGGAGGTCTAGTATTTAGATGAATGAAGAGTGTTTCATGTATGAGTTTTAGAGTCTGGGTTGAAGAGTATTTTGTGTATGAGTTTTAGAGTTCGGGAATGGTGAGAAGGTCTAGTTTTCTGTGGATACAGTGTTTAGTGTATGAGTCTGAGTTTTAGAGTCTTAGGATAATGAGAAGGTATAGATTTCTGCAGATATAGTGTTTTGAGTATGAGTTTTAGAGTCTTAGGATAATGAGAAGGTGTAGTTTTCCATGGATATAGTGTTTTATGTATGAGTCTTGGGGGGTTACTTTGTGAGTGATTGGATAGATTGGCAAAACATTGGATTGATCATTTGAAGGATAAGATTTCATCCGTCTTGAATGGTAGATTAGCTTGGATTATTTTCATCTATCCATCATATCTCTCAAAGTAAACGTCCCCTTAGAGTCTTGGGATAATGAGAAGTTTTCTGCAGATATATTATTTTGTGTATAGTTTATCTTGTAAATATGAGAATGTGGGAGGTCAAGTGAAATGGCATTTTGTGATTAGCCAGTTGATCTTCTTGAGTCTTTGTGTAGCTTAATTAATTCCTTAAGTTTTTTGTGTTACGAATTGCAGAAATTACTCCGAGCAGTAGGTATTTTTGCTGGATCTATTGTCTTGATGCGCCAATACGGTGATATGATGGCCATTTGAGAGATCGGGCAAGGAGTTTGAGTTTCTCGTTGATAGGATGGATTAGTTGGATTAACGTTTGCTTTTTCTTTACTCGACTCCTCTGTTTATGATCCTTGAACGAATCGTCTTCTAGACTGGCAAATTCGTGGAAGAAGTACTTCGTGTATAAAATTTGGATTGCAATGATTATAGCTGTTGGGGTTTTATCTTACACAGTATTTTCCTGTTGATTTATTCTTAATCTGCATTTTGTGTTATATATGGAGTCATATGAAGCTTTTCTCAATTCCTTATGTTGTGTTCCTAATTTGCGTAAAAGTGATATATTTGGTAAAAATAAATATTGTCTCGCTTGTCAAAATTTGTAAGATGGATCTTAAGTCATATTGAATGACATACTTGTAATCTTATTGGGGTTTAGAGTATTTGGATCTGATTTTTGACTCATCTTAGAGGTTTTTGACATCCACACAATTCTCCCTTTTTTTGGTGTTATTATGCTTAGTATTTTTATATATGAAAAATTATATTTTATATATGAAAAAATTATATTTTATTTTATATAAAATAACTAAAATTAGAATTCGATTTCTCCCATCGTTAGACTGCTATACTAATATGTTGATTCGACTATGATCATTATACGTCTCTTTATGTATGTGCCATTTTAACAAAACATTTCTGAATATCTTCTGCTCCTTGAAATGTTAGTCTGTATATAACTTCCAACATGAAATGTTTTATATTAGTCATCTACTAAATTCTAACTCTCTTCCTCAACTATTCAAAGCAAACACGTAGTTTGTCCCATTTGAGACACTAGTATTTTATATATCCCTCTCCAAAGAGAATGAATAAGAAAATAACCATTTCTATTTTTTTATTAATTAAATAAAAAAAATTAAAGGTTGTCTTATGATGAATTCAAATCGAGATTTTTAACTTCGAACGTTAATCATTGTCTCACTAAATCAACACACTGCACACAACAATTTGTCTACTGTCCCTTTCGCGTTGGGTCCAATTTATGTCATTAAGGGCTCGTTTGGTAGATATGTTTAGATATGTCAAGATAGATAAGAATAGGATATGTATCGTAGATAATGTTAGATTTGTATCGTATCTTATTGTTTGGTAGATAAAATATAAAAATATAGATAGCCAATCTTGTTGTTTGGTACATTAGTTACAAATATAGATTACGGAACAAAATGACAAAAGTAACCTGTAAAAAAATAAAAAATGAGGCTAGCGACCGCTACTACCAACGTGTGATCGCTAGCTGGTCTAATTAACCTTCGAAACATAAAAATGAGACTAGCGATCGCTAGCTACCACCCCTACGATCGCTAGCGCACCGATTGTGCAGATTGGATACAAAGCGGTAATTGGCGAGAGATGGGTAACCTCTCTGAAACAAGAATTTAGAACTACTATGGAATAAACAGGCCTCGGGATAGCCAAGATACAAGAAATGGCTACCAAACGGAGGGATAGACCAAGATACCTTAGCAATCTTGGGCCAATCCCTCCTACCAAACAAGGCCTAAGTCAATCCATTTCACTACTTCATGTTCATAGTGGTTGCAACTTGCACGCCTCCCACGTGACACGAGTCCCACCGACACCCTAGCTTGCATTTCACTTTTATTAAGGAATAAATATCATTTCAAATTGTAAATTATGTTCGTTTTATTATAAATATTTTGAACTATTAAAAATATTTATTAAAATTCCTAACTATTAATATTATATTAAAATACCATGCATTTGTTTTTTGCTTTAAATTCTTGATGTGGCTCGCTTGATGTCATATAAAATTACATGACATTGTTATTTAATTAAGAAAAAACATAGATGCATGTTATTACATAGCATCAGACAAGTCACATCAAGATTTTGAAAGACGGAAAAATAGATTCAAGATATTTTTTTTATAATACCAATAGTTGCTAGTTTAAATAAATATTTATGATAATTAGAAACATTTTTGATAAACTAGAATAGAAAATGATATCTACTTTTTATTCCTTTCATAAACTAGTAGGAGACCATTAGATGTGTCATGGCTAGAAAGATATACATAAAAATTCAGATTCATTAAAAAAGACAAAAACTTGTGGATATTTACATATACAGTAAGTTTGACTTAATTTAATTAATTAAAATTATTGATTTTCAACTAAAATGTATTATCACTAGGTACTTATATTGCAGAATGAGTAGTGAATGTGATTGAAAAAAAAAAGAATAAGCATATATCATTAATGTGGAATTTTTTAGAAGTATTTTCCTATGAAAAAGAAAAAAGAATAATCATCTGATGGAGCTTATGTAGGACAACAAATAAAGTCAAACTCACACTACAGAATGATTAGTTTTCTAAAACGACAGCGTAAAGGTCCGAAAGTCAATCAGCACCGTTGATATCCTTCCACGCCCTCGAATCAAACGGTCAATCTACTCCCGTTACCTCGATGCACTGACCAATCGGCGTCGGTAGATTATCGAAATTAAAAGAATATTCGGATCGTCCCGTGTAAATCCACGGCTAAGTATGTGGGTCAAGCGCGATTTTTAATGATTAATGTTTGCGGTGTTTGAGACATATCGAATCCGAAAAACACGCATATATTAATGAGGTGATCAAGAGATTGTTCACTCGTTAATTCATAGGAATTTCAGAACAAGGTGCTGGTATGTGAAAGAGGCCAACGGATCAGCACCTCCAATGGCTTCACCCCGTGAGTTTCATCAACATTTTCTTTCCAAAGATTATGTTTTTTTTGGTTTCATCATGACTCACTATTGCATTGCTTTAAAAAAATAAAATTGAATCTCTATTGCATGGATATCGATTTTTATTTTTTTTGCGTGGTGTGTGATTTGTGTTTCAGCATGGATTTGATGGTTCTTTGATTTTTCAATTTTTATTAGGAAAAAGTCAGTTTTTTTCTGCTTGTTTTAAGAAATAGTTGGATAGTGTTGTTTTATGAGTGGGAGGCGGATTGCTTGTTACCAGACTAAATTGTTCTGCTTTTTGGAGATGATTTATGTGCATATGTTGTTGTTTTATTGCAAAATGGCTGTAAAAATTGATTGGTAACATGTTACATCAGTCTTAGCATCAGACAGAAGTAGATTTGAAGTAAATTCCTTTGGTGATTTGATTTTGCCGAAAATGATGTAATTTCAACGAGATGAGGAAAGGGATCATTGAGCTATAAATAGTCATAGCATGAGGACTTTCTAGCTATTTCCTACTCTTCTTTTAGTATATCAATGTGCCTCTGTGGTAAATTCTTGTTTGAGCAAGATATTGTATTTGACTGCTGTTTATAATTGTGAATGAGGCCTTCCCTCATATTACATGTATAATGTGCTAATTCACCTAATCTCCGATACTTGTCTTGTGACGTCTTCGCATGTGCAAGTGTTATTCTATTGTAAACCGAAATATTAGCTGATTTTTGAAGAATTCATGCATCTTATGTGTGTGCTATGGTTTAATTCATGACAATTTTGTTTATTGCAGGCCTTGTTCCTTTTGTTTTTCTGCTACTTATTGTTGGGTGCTCTTCTAGAGCTCTTTACCCTCTTCCAAGCAGGAGAAACGATAGAAACAGGCAACCATTACAAACGTTTCGTGCACATAACATTGCACATCGTGGTTCCAATGGAGAAATTCCTGAAGAAACCACAGCCGCCTACATGGTATGATGCTATTCACTGCTAGGGCTATACACGAATCTTTTGTTAGTTACTTACTGCTACCTGACATTTTAGTCTTGCAAAATTTTATTCTCATTAGTCATTACAATAATCATTGGTACTAAATGTGTTACTTAAAACAGTAGTTATGTAATACTTAAAAGGGTTGAGTTAATTTGTTTCTTTTTTCTTTTCTTTTCTTTTTATAGTTTTAGTTGTATTGCATTTATCTTTCTTGTATGTTGATGGCTGGGCTGGATTTGAGGTAGGCACGTTTCCTGTCTACCTCATCAATTAATGTGTGCTAAATATTATTTGCAGAGAGCTATTGAAGAAGGTGCTGATTTTATAGAGACAGATATTTTGGCCTCCAAAGACGGTGTTCTTATATGCTTCCATGACGTAGTCCTTGATGATACTACTGATGTAGCCAATCATACAGAGTTCGTTAGCCGGAAAAGGACCTATGAGGTTCAAGGGACCAATATTACCGGCTTTTTTCCAGGTAAAAATACCAAATCAATAGTCTTCCTAGCTATAAATGTGCCGTACAAATAGTGATGATACTCATCTAAATTGTTTTGGTATCGCTTCACTTTAATTTTCTACTATCAATGTCAATGATTAAACAAATGCAGTTGATTTCACTCTAAGAGAGTTAAAGTCGTTGCGAGTGAAGCAGAGATACGAGTACCGGGACCAGCAGTACAATGGTTAGTGCTCGACCTTCACGTCCCCTCTCATGATCAGCTTCTTTTATTGGCCAAAAGCTATGAAATCCCTATATTTACCTCTTTTCTGCAAGCACAATGAAAACCAACATGAATGAAGGATTAATGAAGCTTCAATTTTCTAATACTATGCAGGAAAGTTTTCTATTATCACATTTGAGGAATTCATTTCAGTTGCTCTGGATGCACCGAGGGTTGTCGGAATATATCCGGAGATAAAGAATCCAGTGTTCATCAATCAACATGTCAGCTTAACCTCCTCTTGATGCATACCTGATTTTTAAAAATATTTCATCAATAATTTTTATTTCTTTTATGAGATTGTTTCTATCATATAATCTTTACATGCTGTTTTCGACAGGTGAAATGGCCAGGTGGCAAGAAATTCGAGGATATATTCGTTGAGACACTCAAAAATTATGGATATGAAGGTACTTATTTGTCCAAGCAATGGATGAAACGACCAGCTTTTATTCAGTCGTTTGCTCCCACATCCCTTACCTACGTATCAAAACTGACCGACCTGCCCAAGATATTTCTAATCGATGACACGACAGTGCCAACTCAAGACACAAATCAGGTTCGTAGTTTCAGTAGCTCCTTCTAATTGATGGCACGACAATACTATCTATAATGTTACTAAAAGTGTTGCTGGATTCCAGTCATACTGGGAGATCACTTCGGATAAATATCTTGACTATATAAGGGAATATGTTGTTGGAATTGGGCCGTGGAAGGATACCATTGTTCCTGCATCAAATAATTATCTGCAAAATCCAACGGATCTTGTAGCCAGAGCACATGCCCGTAACCTGCAGGTACCTGTTTTTTTTTAAAAACTTTTCTGGGAAAGAGTTGTGGTATCTCTTCAGTTAGCAATTCAAATCTTAACAAATTCTGATGATGTTAATAAAAAAATAGTCACTTTAAGATAGAAGAGACAAAAAACTAGAGAATAACATAAAAAAATTTAAAAACTAACCACTCTTAGTATTTTACCCCTCAATTCATGACCAAGAATATGCTTAGTCGTGAATTGCCCTATTTAAATGACAATTCACGATCAAACCTATTCTTGACTCGTGAATTGTCCTAAAACTAACCTAGATTCACGACCACCAACTTCTAAACTCGTGAATTTAGTCTTGAATTCACCAATTGAGGGCAAAATAGTATTTTAAGCCAAAAAAAGTGACCTTTTCTAATATTGGTGGGTTTTTTTTATCTTTACTATGTGAAAGTGGCTGTTTTGATACATTAACTCGTCAAAATGCATCCTCTACCATTGAAGCTCATAGAAATGCCAACAAAATGGGGATGAGTTTGGAGCACTTTGATCAAGATTCTAAAATTATTGCTGCATTGTTGATCAGGTGCATCCATACACATTCCGAAATGAGTATCCCTATCTGCACTTCAACTTCAGCCAAGACCCGTATAAAGAATACGCGTTTTGGATCAATGAGGTCGGGGTTGACGGGCTCTTTACAGATTTCACAGGTAGCCTCCATCAGTACCAGCAATGGACAAGTCCCTTCTCAGTAGGAGAGGAGGATGCATATAGCCTGCTCGATAAAATTCTAGCTATGATCACCAAGTTTAGGCACCCATAGTGTCTCATTCTTTGGATTGGCTTATCTGCCATGTAGATTTTTTTCTGTTTTAGTTTTTGATAGAATCATCAATTGCTTCCCTTATTCCTTCACAAAATGAGGAAGGGAGGACTGTCATTGCCAGAGAAAAAATTAGTTGATAATACTTTCTCTTCTGGAGATATTATGAATTTCATTATGAGTGTAATGCTTTGACATTAACCTAATGAATCTTCAAATCTTTGGCATAACTATCATCAATTCGTTCGAGGTTTTCTGTTAAGACGGGTGTTGTAAACTTTGGCTGATCAGTTTGGACTAAATTTATACTCGAATTTACATTCATTTATATAAAAATCCAGTTCTGGTATGAACAGCTCAAGGATATTGCTTCACTTGTTTGTTATAACTGATATATCAAATGAGAAAGTTGCTTAAGAACGTGTTTGATTGAACTTATAAAATCTTCAAAACAAAGTGTTTAACTATAGTTTATAAACTGTAAAAATAAATTCCGACGACTTCAACTTATTCTTTTATAAATTTATAAGAAACAATAAATTTACTAAAATAACCTTAGTATATATATATATATATAGGGATGTATAGGGGAGGTTTAACGTGGACCGATCCGGAACTGCTCAAAGCCCATTAAATTTTAAAGAACGGTTCCGGTTCTAGAACCGCTTGGACCCGGACCAGTTCAGACCCGGCCCATTTTGTCCGGTTCCGGTCCGACCCGGTCAAATATTTTTATTTTTATTTTAAATTTGAGCATTATATATCCACTTTTTTTGTAAGTGCATTTTACATTTGAGTGTAATTACGAAATATTAATTAATTTACAAACACATCTTGTGACTGCATATTACATCATGAAGGTATTTAACCAAAAAATGTTTACTTACATCATGAAGGTATTTAACCAAAAAAAAGTAATTCATGTGTTATTGTATTACTATTACTAAGTCTTCCTAAAACGTTTCTGCTAATTTCAGTATGACAAAAAGTTGCTCTTAATTTCTTCAGTTTTGCGAAATCACATTTTTCTGGTAAGCTTCGTTAAGTTGTTAATTCCTATTTATTTGGCATAAACTAGGGCATGAGAGACCCAGAAGAAATTAAAAATATTAGCAGACAGATAAAATCTGAAAATAAATAAAATATAGAAAGTCTATTTCCTTGTTTTTGTTTATGGATAAAAAGAAATATCATTAATTAAGATAAGTATTATCAGTGCGCACTATACGTATATTTATGATATCGAATAACCTATAACGATATAGAGTAAATCAAAACATTAAATTTGACTCTAAAATACAGTGAGCGTCAATAATTTTTACACAGTAACTGACGTTTATATACGGATTATTTCGAGAGTTAATTAATTAATCATGATCTAATTCACATATCCGTTATAAGTTAACTAAAAGGGCTGACTCCTAAATAAATAAACCATTAATGTCTAAGTGGAGATCAGATATTTTCCACATGAAGACGATTTTCACTTCCATTAATTATCCTGTATTATATTGCAAATCAAAATATGCTAAATCCATTTATTAACCCTTCATTTATTCATAGGCGAAAAAAAAAAGTTGCATCCTCGAATTAGAATGAAATTAAAAACTCAAATTCAGCATCTTTATTATATATTATTGTGTTACATAAATAACCCTAGCTAGATAGTTTATTAGCCAATCCAAGAAGCAAGAAAGCGTTGACATAATAATGCGGCAGCGCGGCGGCTCTGCCACGGAGAGTGGCGGGGCTGTGGTGGTTGTGCCTCCCCAGATAGGTGGTGATCACCAATGACAATACTTTAGGCGGAGGTCTAGATGATTTGTGGCATGTAGAAATCAATGTCATTTGGCCGGCAACATTAAAAAAATACTTTGAAAATATTTTGGGGATTTGGGTGTGGTGGCCCAACGGCAGATGTGGAGGTTAAGATAGACATCCGATCCGAACCATAACTTGATGGTCCGGATCCGGTGTTTATCGGGTCGGTTCGAACCGTAACCAATACTAATTTATTGGTTTATTCCTAGAAGTCTCCCGTTGACATCCCTATATATATATATATATATATATATATATATAGAGAGATGATTCTTGTGAGAATGAAAATAAGTGTAGGAAATAGGAATAAATATATAAATCTAGCATATCTTTTATATTTGTGTAACACAATCAAAATTACTATGTTGCACATGTTTTAGAGTTTTAGAGTCCGGGAATGGTGAGAAGGTGTAGTTTTCTGTGGATACAGTGTTTGGTGTATGAGTTTTAGAGTCTTAGGATAATGAGAAGGTATAGGTTTCTGCAGATATAGTGTTTTGAGTATGAGTTTTAGAGTCTTAGGATAATGAGAAGGTGTAGTTTTCTATGGATATAGTGTTTTATGTATGAGTTTTAGGGGGTGTTTACTTTGTGAGTGATTGGATAGATTGACAAAACATTGGATTGATTATTTGAAGGATAAGATTTCATCCATCGTAAATGGTAGATTAGCTTGGATTATTTTCATCTATCCATCCTATCATTCAAAGTAAACGTCCATTAGAGTCTTAGAGATGAGAAGTTTTCTGCAGATATATTATTTTGTGTATGGTTTATCTTGTAAATATGAGAATGTGGGAGGTCAAGTGAAATGGCATTTTGTGATTAGCCAGTTGATCTTCTTCGAGTCTTTGTGTAGCTTAATTCATTCCTTAAGTTTTTTGTGTTACGAATTGCAGAAATTACTCCGAGCAGTAGGTATTTTTGCTGGATCTATTTTTTTTTTTTTTTGATATCATGGGAAACCCGCAGCCACTACCTTAGGTGCGCACTGGTTAAACTCCACGGTCCTGTGTAATAGACTGCAAACCACATAGGACAGGTAAACCACATTTGAAAAATCAGGTGTGACAAGCTCAAACCCATAGAGACGTTTGGTGGGGTTCGAACTGTGACCTTTCGGCCACATGAACCCACCTTAACCATTGGGCCGTCCCTGGGTTTGAGCTTCTCGTTGATAGGATGGATTAGTTGGATTAACGTTTGCTTTTTCTTTACTCGACTCCTCTGTTTATGATCCTTGAACGAATCTTCTTCTAGACTGGCAAATTCGTGGAAGAAGTACTTCATGTGTAAAATATAGCTATTGGGGTTTCATCTACTATGATTTAGCTTCAAGTAAATAGTTCTATTAAGATGTTGGTTTTTTTTACACTGAATCAATGTGTTTATAATTATAATGATGGTCAAGTCATTTTATTGATATGAAGTTTGTTCAATCAAAACTAGTTCAAGAATTGGAAGCAGACTAATATCAGTTAATAAGTCTTTAAATATAAATAATAGATGATATATAAAGAATATCTATTATTATCTCTGCCAAAAGTGTATCATTTTTTGGTAAATATTTTTTGAGTAGATAAAAGGTTCCATCACAAATATTTTTTCATGGAGAAATGATGATTTTTGGTAAATTATGAGAAATTGTGAGGTGTAGTGTTCTAAAAAGGAAAGTAGTACACACGTTGTGAATGATGATAAGACAATTGCGACACATTTTTTATGGATGAAAAGAGTACAATTTTACAGTATTAAAATAACTAAAATTAGAGTTCGATTTCTCAACTATATGTTGATTCGACTATGATCATTATACGTCTCTTTATGTATGTGCCATTTTAACAAAACATTTCTGAATATCTTCTGCTCTTTGAAATTGGGGGCATATTAGTATGTATATAACTTCCAACATGAAATGTTTTATATCAGTCATCTACTAAATTCCAACTCTCTTCCTCAACTATTTTATATATCCCTCTCCAAAGAGAATGAATAAGAAAATAACAATGTCTTTTTTTTATTAATTAATATAAAAATTTAAAAATTGTCTTGCCGTGAACTCAGAATCTAATATCTTAACTTCGAACATTTACCATTCTATCACTACAACAATTTACCTACTATCCCTTTCGTGTTGGGTAAAATCTATGTCATTAAGTCAATCCATTTCACTACTTCATGTTCATAGTGGTTGCAACTTGCACGCCTCCCACGTGACACGAGTCCCACCAACACCCCAGCTTGCATTTCACTTCTATTAAAGAATAAATATTACTTCAAATTGTAAATTATGTTCGTTTTATTATAAAGATTTCGAATTATTAGAAATATTTATTAAAATTTCTAACTATTAATATTATATTAAAAATATCATGCATACGTTTTTTGATTTAAATTTTTAATGTGGATCGCTTGATGTCGTATAAAATTACATGGTATTTTTATTTAATTAAGAAAAAACATAGATACATGTTATTACATAGTATCAGACAAATCACATCAAGATTTTGGAAGATACAAAAATAGATTCAAGATGTTTTTTATAATACCAATAGTTGGTGGTTTAAATTAATATTTGTGATAATTAGAAACATTTTTGATAAACTAGTATAGAAAATGATATCTACTTTTTATTAACCTTTCCTTTCATTAACATTGTAGGAGACCATTAGATGTGTCATGGCTAGAAAGATATATATAAAAATTCAGATTCATTAAGAAAGACAAAAACTTGTGGATATTTACATATACAGTAAGTTTGACTTAATTTAATTTAATTTAATTTAATTTAATTTAATTAAAATTATTAACTTTCAACTACAATGTATTATCACTAGGTATTTGATAGGATACGGCCCAATTATTGACTCCAAGATCGGCCCGATATAAATGGCCCGACATTGTTTCTACCTATGTGAGTTTGGCTCAGAAGACTCTCGACCAACTACAACTCAAATCGCAATTGAGGCGTAGAAGATTCGGACGCATATCTAAAGAATCCTTATGAGAGAAGACTTTGTATTAGAGTCAAACTCAATTTGAATTAGAGTCACACTCAATATGATGGTATATAAATAGAGGCTAGATTAGAGGGAAGAGATCATCTACATTCTTTGTAATCGCTTTTTACACACTCAATACACATATACTCTCTTGCTCCGTGGACGTAGATCTATTTCAATAGATCGAACCACGTTACTTCTTCGTGTTCTTTACTGCATTCATTACCTTACGAAAACTGGATCGATCAGTACCTATATTGCAGTATGAGTAGTGGATGTGATTGGGGAAAAAAAGAATAAGCATATATCATTAATGTGGATTTTTTTAGAAGTGTTTTACTATGAAAAAGAAAAAGGAATAATCATCTGATGGAGCTTTATGTAGGACAACACATAGAGTCAAACTCACACTACAGAATGATTAGTTTTCTAAAACGATAGTCTAAAAAGTCCGAAGTCAATCACTGCCGTTGATATCCGTCCACGCCCTCGAATCGAACGGTCAATCTACTCCCGTTACCTCGATGCACTGACCAATCGGCGTCGTTAGATTATCGAAATTAAAAGAATATTCGGATCGTCCCGTGTAAATCCACGGCAAAGTATGTGGTTCAAGCGCGATTTTTAATGATTAATGTTTGCGGTGTTTGAAACATATCAAATCCGAAAAACACGCATATATTAATGAGGTGATCAAGAGATTGTTCACTCATTATTTCATAGGAATTTCAGAACAAGGTGGTGGTATGTGAAAGAGGCCAACGGATCAGCACCTCCAATGGCTTCACCCCGTGAGTTTCATCAACATTTTCTTCCCAAAGATGTTTTTTTTTTTGTTTCATCATGACTCACTATTGCATTGCTTTAAAAATAAAAAAATAAAATTGAATCTCTATTGCATGGATATCGATTTTTATTTTTATTTTTGCGTGGTGTGTGATTTGTGTTTCTCTGAGGATTGTATGGGAGCTTGAATCTGGACTTTTTGTGGGCATGCATGGATTTGATGGTTCTTTGATTTTTCAATTTTTATTAGGAAAAAGTCAGTTTTTTCTGCTTGTTTTAAGAAATAGTTGGATAGTGTTGTTTTATGAGTGGGAGGCGGATTGCTTGTTACCAGACTAAATTGTTCTGCTTTTTGGAGATGATTTATGTGCATATGTTGTTGTTTTATTGCAAAATGGCTGTAAAAATTGATTGGTAACATGTTAGAACTTACATCAGTCTTAGCATCAGACAGAAGTAGATTTGAAGTAAATTCCCTTTGGTGATTTGATTTTTACCGAAATGATGTAATTTCGATGAGATGAGGAAAGGAATCATTGAGCTATAAATAGTCATAGCATGAGGACTTTCTAGCACTTTCCTACTCTTCTTTTAGTATATCAATGTGCCTCTGTGGTAAATTCAGGGACGAAAGCTGGGCTCTTGTTTCAGCAAGATATTGTATTTGACTGCTGTTTATATTTGTTAATGAGGCCTTCCCTCATATTACATGTATAATGTGCTAATTCACCTAATCTCCGATACTTGTCTCGTGACATCTTCGCATATGCAAGTGTTATTCTTTATTTTAAACCGAAATATTAGCTGATTTCTGAAGAATTCATGCATCATATGTATGTGCTATGGTTTAATTCATGGCAATTTTGTTTATTGCAGGCCTTGTTCCTTTTGTTTTTCTGCTACTTATTGTTGGGTGCTCTGCTAGAGCTCTTTACCCTCTTCCAAGCAGGAGAAACGATAGAAACAGGCAACCATTACAAACGTTTCGTGCATATAACGTTGCACATCGTGGTTCCAATGGAGAAATTCCTGAAGAAACCACTGCCGCCTACATGGTATGATGCTATTCACTGCTAGTACTATACATGAATCTTTTGTTAGTTACTTACTGCTACCTGACATTTTAGTCTTGCAAAATTTTATTCTCATTACAATAATCATTGGTACTAAATGTGTTACTTAAAACAGTAGTTATGTAATACTTAAAAGGGTTGAGTTAATCTGTTTCTTTTTTCTTTTCTTTTCTTTTTTTAATTTTAATTGTATTGCATTTACCTTTCTTGTATGTTGATCGCTGGGCTGGATATGAGGTACGCACTCTTTCCTGTCTACCTCATCAATTAATTTGTGTGCTAAATATTATTTGCAGAGAGCTATTGAAGAAGGTGCTGATTTTATAGAGACAGATATTTTGGCCTCCAAAGACGGTGTTCTTATATGCTTCCATGACTTTGTCCTTGAAAACACTACTGATGTAGCCAATCATACAGAGTTTGTTAGCCGGAAAAGGACCTACGAGGTTCAAGGGACCAATATGACCGGCTTTTTTCCAGGTAAAACAATAGTCTTCCTAGCTATAAATGTGCCATACAAATAGTGATGATACTCATCTAAATTGCTTTGGTATCGCTTCACTTTAATTTTCTACTATCAATGTCAATGATTAAACCAATGCAGTTGATTTCACTCTAAGAGAGTTGAAGTCGTTGCGAGTGAAGCAGAGATATGGGTACCGGGACCAGCAGTACAATGGTTAGTGCTCGACCTTACGTCTCCTCTCATGATTAGCTTCTTTTATTGGCCAAAAGCTATGAAATATCCCTATATTTACCTCTTTTCTGCAAGCACAATGAAAACCAGCATGAATGAAGGACTAATGAAGCTTCGATTTTCTAATACTTTGCAGGAAAGTTTTCTATTATCACATTTGAGGAATTCATTTCAATTGCTCTGGATGCACCGAGGGTTGTCGGAATATATCCGGAGATAAAGAATCCAGTGTTCATCAATCAACATGTCAGCTTAACCTCCTCTTGATGCATACCTGATTTTTAAAAATATTTCATCAATAATTTTTATTTCTTTTATGAGATTGTTTCTATCATATAATCTTTACATGCTGTTTTCGACAGGTGAAATGGCCAGGTGGCAAGAAATTCGAGGATATATTCGTTGAGACACTCAAAAAGTATGGATATGAAGGTACTTATTTGTCCAAACAATGGATGAAACGACCAGCTTTTATTCAGTCGTTTGCTCCCACATCCCTTACCTACGCATCAAAACTGACCGACCTGCCCAAGATATTTCTAATTGGTGACACGACAGAGCCAACTCAAGACACAAATCAGGTTCGTAGTTTCAGTATCTCCTTCTAATTGATGGCATGACAATACTATCTATAATGTTACTAAAAGTGTTGCTGGATTCCAGTCATACTGGGAGATCACTTCGGATAAATATCTTGACTATATAAGGGAATATGTTGTTGGAATTGGGCCGTGGAAGGATACCATTGTTCCTGCATCAAATAATTATCTACAAAATCCAACGGATCTTGTAGCCAGAGCACATGCCCGTAACCTGCAGGTACCTGTTTTTTTTTTTTTTTGTTTTTTTAAACTTTTCTGGGAAAGAGTTGTGACATCTCTTCAGTTAGTAACTCAAATCTTAACAAATTCTGATGATGTTAATAAAATAGTCACTTTAAGATAGAAGAGATAAAAAACTAGCGACTAACATAAAAAAAATTAAAAAATCACCTCTTAGTATTTTACCCCTCAATCCATGACCAAGAATATGCTTAGTCGTGAATTGCCCTATTTAAATGACAGTTCACGATCAAGTCTATTTTTGGTCGTGATTTGTCCTAAAACTAACCTAGATTCACGACCACCAACTTCTAAACTCGTGAATTTAGTCTTGAATTCACCAATTGAGGGCAAAATAGTATTTTAAGCCCAAAAAAGTGAACTTTTCTAATATTTGTGGCTATTTTTTATCTTTACTATATGAAAGTGGCTGATTTGATATATTAACCCTTCAAAATACATCCTCTACCATTGAAGCTTATAGAAATGCCAACAAAATGGGGATGGGTTTGGAGCACTTTGATCAAGATTCTAACATTATTGCTGCATTGTTGATCAGGTGCATCCATACACATTCCAGAATGATTATCCCTATCCGCACTTCAACTTCAGCCAAGACCCATATAAAGAATACGCGTTCTGGATCAACGAGGTCGGGGTTGATGGGCTCTTTACAGACTTCACAGGTAGCCTCCATCAGTACCAGCAATGGACAAGTCCCTTCCCTTCTCAGTAGGAGAGGAGTCGATAAAATTGTAGCTATGATCACCAAGTTTAGGCACCCATAGAGTCTCATTCCTTGGTTTGGCTTATCTGCCATGTAGATTTTTTTCTGTTTTAGTTTTTGATAGAATCATCAACTGCTTCCCTTATTCCTTCACAAAATGAGGAAGGGAGGACTGTCATTGCCAGAGAAAAATTAGTTGATAATACTTTCTCTTCTGGAGATATTATGAATTTCATTATATGAGTGTAATGCTTTGACATTACCCTAATGAATCTTCAAATCCTTGGCATAACTATCATCAATTCGTTCGAGGTTTTCTGTTAAGAAGGGTGTTGTAAACTTTGGCTGATCAGTTTGGACTAAATTTCTACTCGAATTTACATTCATTTATAGAAAAATCCAGTTCTGGTATGAACAGCTCAAGGATATTGCTTCACTTGTTTGTTATAACTGATATATAAAATGAGAAAGTTGCTTAAGAACGTGTTTGATTGAACTTATAAAATCTTCAAAACAAAGTGTTTAATTATAGTTTATAAACTGTAAAAATAAATTCCGACGACTTATAAATTTTACAAAAAATAAATTCATTAACTTCAACTTATTCTTTTATAAACTTATAAGAAACAATAAATTTACTAAAATAAATTGACCACGTAACTTATAAGAAACAATAAATTTACTAAAATAAACTTATAAGAACGTGTAATGAATTATATATATATAGGGTTGGGTTCCCGTAGTATCCGATCTTCAGATAGTATGTAGTACCCAATCTAGACCATACATTTTGAACACGTGACCACACCACAAGCTGACACGTGGCAGCTCCTTTTATTTTTTATTTTTCTTTTTAATTTTCGCAGTGGCAAAATGGGAAGAAACAAATCGCCTTCTTCTTCTCCTCCTGATGGCGGTGGACACGAGAGGAGGACAAGCGGCGCCGGCGGCAACACCGACGAACAGCAACAACAAGATACACAAACAACTAGAAACAACAGATTTTGAAAGAAAGAAAAAGAAGAAGAAAATTTGAGAACAAAATTGATGGATTTTGAAAAAAAATAGACGATGAATTTGATAGATGATTGAAGAATCGAGAAAGATGGTGGTTATGACGGTGGTTCACGACGAATTCGCCGATAATCAGTGAAAAAGACGACGGAATTGATAGAGAATGATGGATGAGAGATTTGTTGTTGAAAACCATAAAAATGCATTGAACAAAACATGAAACTGCATTGAACATTGAACAAAACATGAAACTGCATTGAACAAAACATGAAACTGTATTGAACAAAACATAAAACTATATGTTCCCACGAAATAGAAACATGCATTTAACTTAGCACGTTCATGCATTGATTAAAACATGCTCATGCATTTAACAAAACATAAAAATACAGGCCAACTGGCGCACGAACGAGCGCCGAAGCGACGCGAAAGCACGAGCACACGCTAGGCACGCCCGCGCGCTGGGTGCGAGCGCACGCTGGGCACGCCCGCGCGCTAGGCGCGAGCTTCCAATCACATGCATTATTGTGTTCAACTGCATGTATTTTTTGTTCATTTAAATGCATTATTCAATTCAACTAAATGCATAGTTTGTTTTTCATAATCACATAATAAATCAAATTACTAATCTACCCTTAATGTAACGAAAATCAACTTAAAAAATCCAAAAAAATCTGAATCATAGGATCTATAAGATGAGTGGATGAGATTGAATACTACATACTATCTCAAGTTCGAGTACTATTTGATCTCTCCTTTATATATATATATATATCCTATCAATTTCACCTCTATTTAATTTTCTCTCTAATATGATTTTCTCTATTTTTAACTCACAATTCTCTTTCTAGTAGGACCTCGCGGGAAATAGACTTGGACTTTCAAATTCGATTCCATTCCAATACTTACCTCTTATTAAAGCCTTCAAAACCATTTCTGAATTATCCAAACACTTTGACAATTTATAAACTTTTGAAACATTAAATTTTATAAACCCTAAGTTGTTGGAATTTATAACCTCTTTAAGATAAGCTTAGCCTACCACCCTCTAAGTTAAATTCAATTTCTACAAAATGTGAAGATCCTTCTGAACTGAAGTTACTGAACAAAAACAACATTAGCATTATATTACAAGAATTGCTAACAATATCCCTATCATTCGAGTCTTGATAAACAAAAGACAAGCTTAGAAAGCCAGATAAATCTTCAATATGCAACTAGTTAGAAAGTTTGATCTTTGACATTTCTTCAACCAAATACTTGGATTCAGTTGCATAATCAATAGGAACCACAGCCCTGATGGTTATCCTCTGCCTTTTCTCATTGTTGTACTCATTTGGAGTGACACTGACGCGGAAAAGGTGAGGATTCCATGTTGCCTCCTTCAGTTTCTTCTGAAAACAAGTCTCTCCATCCTATAAATCATACGCAAGAACAATCAAAATCAGCACATGTTATTTACTACAATCAAGCAAAGAGATATTAATGTTTTTTTTAAATGGATGCTAACATACGTGAAGTTTTATCTCGTTCAGTTCATCAGCTGTGCATCCAATTATCTTCTCCGCTTGCTCATTGAAAACGGAGAGAAACGCTTCACCACTTGCATCAGAGACCTTCACCACCATTATGTATCTGTAGCAAGCAAATAACTAATTTTTAGTGCTTCCGTGAAAAAAATTGGTAACAGATGAAATGCATTCATTGTGCAGACCTCAAACTGCAACCATCTTCGTTCTTTTGGCACCCTTCGCACCAGTAGCCAGACCCCACAGCCTCAGTAACCTTCTTGTTGCATGTCTTGCAAGCCCGGTACCACATTGCTTGATCAGGTTTGATGTAGCTTATGTATGCTTTAATGGCGAAGAATGCAGGCTGTAAAGAAGAAACAAAACAAATCGTGTTAGGGTGACGATGATGAGATGATCAATCAAGACTAATATGCAAAATATCAGAGCTACTCGATCGAAACCTTGTCCTCTCCTAAGGAAGGGTTACTGGTGATATGAGACAGGGAAACTCTGTCAGAGTACACAGAACGAGCTCCATTTCTGTTGGAAGGGCTCAAGTCGGAACCAATAGCAGCCAAAGAAGTGTCTTTGCCTTCAGAATCATACCTTTTCAAAGATCCCAACAGCATATAGAGTTAGATATGATGAGTTGTAAATATAAGGTAAGAGTGTCTTTGAATTGACAGAATTATTTCTTACCAAGATCTCAGCCTTTTGGCTTCTGGTGTATCGGGGTCGACGACTATAATGCTTTTGCTCAGTGCTG